>APFE030117959.1:2221-49762 GCA_000404065.3 Pinus taeda
CTTTCTATATATAGGAGTCTAAGGAGTCACAATATACCCCAGCCGACCTAACCATAATAATATGAAGCCACAATAGTAACATTAGTGGGCTTATATGGGGTACAATAGTAACAATATGGGCACTATGTGGGTACATCAATATAATAAGTGGGTTGTACTAATAACAATAAGGGTTACACTAGTAGTATAGGGGCCTAACATACTCCATATAGGCATTTCAAAGTCAAGATCCACTATCAATATAGTGTGAATGGTTCCTTACTTGATTTTTATCACCTTTAACGCTGATTAAATTGAAAATGCATGTGCGGGGAACATTGAAAATAGATAATTGTTGCACTTGTCAATGCTTATATATGAATGGGCAAGTTCCATAGAATTAATGATTTGTTGGGCTACCAAACATACATATATTTAGTATTTAAGTATTGTTTGGACATATTTGAATGTAAATATATGATTGATGTTGGTATAACAAAACTATGAAAATAATTTTTATACGTGGTTTTGGAATTTTTGAGAAAACAAATTTTATAGACTCAGCATTGAAATATTAAATATCTATAAGTTGCAAAACCATTATGCGCATAAACCCAACAATTAAGGATCAAAATAATTCTATGAACAAAATAATTTAGGTTTCTCATCTTTTTTTTTCATTATATTAATTATTTTCATCATTCTAAGTTATCTAGTAAGCTAAATAATTACAACATATCACTTCTTTGTAAATACTATTTATTCAACATTGTAGAAAACTCAAAATAAATGCAAATGCACACAAGATACAATGTAGTGAAATACGTTGTAGAAAGATGTCTATATCAAATTGATCGATGGTTTAGTGTTATGTGCATGCTCGCCTGGTTGATACAAGTGGAAAACCTCAAGGAGAAAATGTGGGTCCTATGTTAAGTGTGAAGCCAAATTCACGGAGGATTCCAAATCAGATCTTTCTATATCTCCAGGATTCTAGATCTTTCTACACCGCCATTAGTTTCTAGAATCACATATAGGATTCTAGAACCTCCTACACCACCAGTGGTTTCTAGATTATTTCAGATCTCCATCCGAACCACACACAGGATTCTATATCCTTCTTCTGCCTCTATAAATTTGTAATTTCTCTGGCCAAGGGAAGCAAGCCAAGGCCCAAGCCTATAATGTAATGCAAAGTGATTTCTATTCTCTAGTGATTGTTTTATCTATTCTGCTATTTCTGATTAAGTAATCTTGTTGTTTCTCCATTTGTCTGTATCTGAGTATAAATCCAATGTGTGTTATGTATGCTATGGTCTAACAACTGGTATTAGAGAATAATTCAAATATCCACGGTGCAAGCCGCTTAGTGCCATCGCCTTGCTTTGGTAGCATTCGTTAAAACGTTGGTTGTTACTCCTGGAGCTGTTGAAGGATCTGTCCAGGAAATAGCTAAGGAATGCTAGATCTAAAAGGCAGTTGCTGCAAGAAAAACAAGGTCATCGATCTATGTTGAAACGTGTTGTTGGTGGTTGAAACATGGAGATCCATGGAGTTTGGAGTTGAAACGTGGTGTTTGTAAGTTTTTTTTTACATCAAGTTTGCACATATACGTGAAGTTTTTTCTCAAACCAACATATGTATGTGTGAAATGTGAAAAGGTTAAAAACATTATATATGTTTTTATATTTATTATGAAACATATATAATTATATGTTGGAATTTTGAAAAGTATATTTTAAAAAGGAGAAGGAATTTTCAAAAGGATATTTTAAAAGGAGGAACGTAATTATTACTAAATTTTAAAGAGTAATAATTAAAGCTTTATTTTTAAGTGGAGTTTTTGTGTTTTGGGGCGTGAATTTGATTCAAAATGGAGACAACAGTTATAGATATCGAGAAGTTGAGCAGGGCTAATTTTTCCTTCTGGAAATCAGAGATGGAGCATATACTAATTTTAAAGGATCAATACTTGCCAATTGAGGGCACAACAAAGAAACCCTCATTCATGACAAATGAAGAGTGGAATAAGCTAGATAGAAAGGCGATTGAAAAAATTCGCCAATATTAGGCAAAGAATGTTTATTTCAATGTGTCTGGAGAAAACACAGTTGAAGGATTATGGAAGAAGCTCCATGATCTATATGAGAAGAACACAACATCAAACAAAGTGTTCTTGATGAAGAAGCTTTATAATCTCAAAAGGAAGGAGGGTGCTTCAGTTGCTAAGCACTTGAATGCATTTAATATTATTACTAATCAGCTTGGCTCTGTTAAAATAATTTTAGATGATGAAATTAGAGCTATTTTGCTAATGTGTTCTATGTTAGACAATTGGGAAAATTTAATTGTAGCTATGAGCACTTAAACAACTATAGGGACCCTGAAGTTTGATGATGTCAGCAATAGTTTAATGAATGAGGAGCTTCGATGTAAGTCAATTGCGGAAAACCAGGGAGGAGAGGCTCTAGCTCTAGCTGATCGTGGTAGGAGAATGGATCGAGGCTGGAAAGGGCGATCAAGATTGAGAGGTAGATCAAAATCAAGGAGAGGAAGGATCATCTCCTTTCATTGTTGCAAACCCGAGCACATGAAGAAATAATGTTGATTCTAGAAGAAATGACAAAAGGATCAGAGACCATCTAGTACAAATCACGAGTCATCTAGCACAAATGAAGGTGAGACAATTGCTGTAGCCACAAATGGTGATGTGTTGTTTACTATTTTAGTAGAGGATGCATGTGTATATACATCTAGCAGTGGCTTTGATTGGACCCTTGAATCTAGGGCATCTCACCATGTAACCCCATGTAAAGATAGTTTTGTTTCATATAATCCCGGTGATTATGGTAGAGTGCATTTGGGGAATAATCATTTTTGCAGTATTGCTAGAGTGGGAGATGTCCAGATCTAGATGAAATGTGGACAAGAAATATTGTTGAAATAGGTCAGGCATGTACCAGAAATGCGCATGAGTTTAATCTCTATGGGACGACTGGATGATGAAGGCTATTCGACAAGCTTTGGAAAAGGAGGCTGGAAAATTAGCAAAGGTGCGTTGGTCATGGCCAAAGGACCCAAGATATGAAAATTATATGCATTGAAGACACTGATAGGAAAATCTGGTTTGGCTATTTTCCCAAAAGAAGGAAATTTAGCAGATCTGTGACATAAGCGTTTGGGTCACATGAGTGAGAAGGGCTTAAAAATATTTGTTGATAAAAATTTATTTCCAGGTTTGAAATCCTACAATCTTGATCTTTGTGAGCATTGTATATATGGTAGACAAAGAAGGGTTTCATTCCTTAGAGGTGGCCATGACAGAAAGAAAAATGTGTTAGAATTGGTACACTCGGATGTGTTTGGGCTTGTTAACATCAAATCATTAGGAGGAGCATCATATTTTGTAACGTTTATAGATGATGCATCTAGGAAGGTTTGGGCATGTCCTATGAAAAATAAAAGTGAAGTGTTTGGAATATTTCAAAAATTCTATGTTGGTGTTGAAAGAGAGACTAACAAATTGTTGAAGTGTTTAAGAACAAATAATGGTGGAGAATATTGTTCAAATGCATTTAAGGAATATTGTAACAGGTTTGGCATAAAGCATGAGAAGACTGTGCCTAGTACTCCTCAAAAAAATGGTGTCGCAGAAAGGATGAATCGCACCATTATGGAAAAGGTGTGAAGTATGTTGTCCAATTCCTGTTTGGAGAAGAATTTTTTGGCCGAAGCAGTCAACACCGCTTGCTACCTCATAAATAGATCTCCAACTACATCCTTGGATTGCGTTATCCCTGAAGAAGTTTGTACTGGTAAGAATTTGAATTATTATCACTTGAAAATCTTTGGATGTGAAGCATTCGTACAGATTCCTAAAGAAAATAGAACTAAGCTAGATGATAAATCTATGAAATGCATTTTTTTGGATATGCGAATGAAGATCTTGGTTATGGTTGGATCCAGTCAAACATCAAATTATTAGAAGCAGGGATGTTATATTTAATGAGTCAGAAATTTTCAAGAGGATTATAGGTGAGTTGGAGGTTAAGAAGGTTATTGACAGGTTTGAAAAGCAGTAGGAAAGCATACCACCAATACAAGAAAATGAACAACAAATCTAGGAGCATGAAGAACAACAAGTGGAAAATAATGAACAACAAGAAGAAGGAATCTTGCAGGAACCTTTACAGGAGATTCAACCTGAAAATGCACCACCACAGTTGGTTCGTAGATCTTCTAGGCCTCGTAAGCCTTCACAAAGGTATCCTCCTTCAAACTATATTTTGTTGACTGATGAAGGTGAACCTAATTGTTTTCAAGAAGCTTGTAAAGTCGAGCACAGTAAAAGAATGGAAGAAAGCAATGGAAGAAGAAATGAACTCTTTGCAGGAAAATAAAACTTGGGAGTTGGTAAACCTCCCAAAAGGTAGAAAGGCTCTACAAAACAAATGGGTGTATAGGATTAAGCATGAAGGTGACAAAAATAAGGATAGATATAAAGCAAGACTTCTGGTGAAAGGTTTTGCCCAAAAAGAAGGTATTCACTTCACTGAAAATGTTTCACCTGTTGTTAAAATGTCATCCATTAGAGTCATTCTTGGTCTAGTTGCTGCTTTAGACCTAGAATGTGACTGCTTTCCTTCATGGTGAATTGGAGGAAGAAATTTATATGGCGCAGCCAGAAGGCTTCATAGAAAAATGCAAAGAAGGCCTTGTTTGTAGGTTGAAGAAGAGTCCCTATGGGTTGAAATAGACACCTTGACAATGGTACAATAAATTTGATTCATTCGTGTTGGAACATGGTTTTTAGAGGTTGGAAGCTAACCATTATGTCTATATCAAGAGGTATGATCAAGGAAAGTATATCATATTATTTTTATATGTGGATGACATGTTGATTGTTGGGCATGATAAGAATAAGATCAATAGATTGAAGAAAGATTTGGGTAGAAAATTTGCAATGAAGGATTTGGGACCAACACAACAGATATTGGTCATGCGGATTATGTGTGGCAAGAAAAACAAAAGGTTGTGGCTGTCACAAGAAAAATATATCAAGAAGGTGCTTGACAGGTTTAATATGAAGGATGCCAAGCCAGTTGGTACACCCTTTGTAGCCCACTTCAAGCTAAGTACTAAATTATGTCCTAATAATGACAAAGAGAAAGAAGAGATGAGCAAAATTCCTTATGCTTCAGCAGTTGGCAATTTAATGTATGCCATGGTATGCACATGACTAGACCTTGCATATTTAGTGGGAGTAGTGAGCATGTTCCTTACCAATCTAGGCAAACAACATTGGCAATCAGTAAAATGGATTTTAAGGTATCTCAAGGGTACTAATCATTATTGTTTATGTTTTGGTCAGGATGAGACTATGCTTGAAGGATTTACAGATGCAAATATGGCTAGAGATATGGATACCAAAAACTCCACTACAGGTTATTTGTATACATTTGCAGGTGCAGCAGTATCTTGGGTGTCAAGGCTACAAAGAATAACAACCCTCTCTACAATATAAGCATAGTACATAGCTGCAATATAAGCTTGTAAAGAGATGTTGTGGATGCAGTGATTCCTAGGAGAGATAGGAATAAAGTAAGACAAGTATGTGTTATATTGTGATAGTCAGAGTTCCATTCACTTGGCAAAAAACCCAGCATTTCATTCAAAAACCAAGCACATTGACTTAAGGTACCATTGGATCTGGCATGTGTGGGAGGAAGAATAGTTATCCGTGGAAAAAATCCATACAGATAGGAACCCTATTGATATGCTCACTAAGATTCTACCATGAAATAAACATGAGTTATGTAGAGGCAAGGTAGGACTCGGTGTTACTTGCTGACTCTTATTTGGCTTCAAGTAGGAGAATGTTAAGTGTGAAGCCAAATTCACAGAGAATTCCAGATCAGATCTTTCTAGATCTCCAGGGTTATAGATCTTTCTACACCGCCATTAGTTTCTAGAATCACATAGAGGATTCTAGAACCTCCTACACTGCTAGTGGTTTCTAGATCATTTCAGATCTCCATCCAAACCACACACAGGATTGTAGATCCTTCTTCTGCCTCTATAAATTTGTAATTTCTATGGCCAAGGGAAGCAAGCCAAGGCCCAAGCCTGTAATGTAATGCAAAGTGATTTCTGTTCTCCATTGATTGTTTTATCTATTCCGCTATTTCTGATTAAGTAATCTTGTTGTTTCTCCATTTGTCTGACTTTGAGTATAAATCCGTTGTGTGTTATGTATGCTCTGGTCTAACATCCTGGCCTTGGGGTGTTATGCAATCTACGTATGCCCTTGTACTCTTTGCAACCAAGCAGATTCATAAATCCGACGAGATTTGTCTCCCGGTACGGTGCTAGTTGGTGTTCATCAAAAAGTTCCAGGGCCTGGAAATTTTTTACTTCGAAGGCCGTACAATTCTAGTTGGTGTTCATCAATAAGTTCCGAGGCGGGCCAATTTTTTGCTTCGAAGGCCATAGTCAGCGAAACCGCCTCCGAAGTACGAGACTTCTCTGAGTTCACCACTGTTCAATATCCCACGCTCCTGTAAGGAGCTCCATGTGATCATCTACGTGATCATGAGTGTTAACCATGAAAGATTTGGGCAATAGTCATACTGCCTTCCGTTAACCATCTTTCACAACTAAAAATTTCGAGTAGATTCGTGGAAAAGAAATGATGATCGAGGAAGAAAAACACCCACCCAACATACATTTACAATTAACCCATACAATACTACACAATAGAGTTATTGTTTAGAAATTTAAATTAAATTGCGTGAGGTGTTTGACAATAGAAAAATAAATAGTAAGAAAATTTGATGGAGAGATTTGTATAAGCCTACTTTATTTTTGGGATCATAATCATAGCGTTACTAGCTCTTTTACCTGTAAATTATGAAATGTATACGCATGTCGATTTTTTTACATGTAAATTATGAAATGAAAACTATATGAAACTGAGATTAATTAACAGGTTTAACATTTCTTTTTAATTATCACTATTATTATCTACTAGTTTATCTTTCTTTTAAATTTATAGTATTTGGAATTAGTTAAAAATATCTACTAGTTTATCTCTCTTTTAAATTTATATTATTTGGAATTAGTTAAAAAAAATTGTTTTATTTTTGCATGTTCTAGTAGCTCTATGTTTTTGGATAACTTTTCTATTCTTATGCCCAATTTTACCTTGGCCTTTTTTGTTTAACTTTTCCTTATCTTCTTTATCTCTTTCATTTTCTCCATAGGCTTGTACTGCAATCATTATTGTTTGAACATTTTTTCAACATCTGTAAAAAACAACTTTATTTTCTTTCATTTCTCTTCCATTGGTGCAAAAGCTCCAATAATTGAAATGACTTCTTTCATCTTTTTGTCCCTTAGGCTACTTTAGTATGATTGTTTTTCCATGCCAAGTAACTTCTCAATAAATATAAATGTAACTTCATAATCAAATTCAACATTCACTATAATGATCTCCTCACATTATGCTATTGTTATAAAGGTATCTTCAATTTCATATTGCACTTGTACTTTCATAGGGAGTTCACTTCATTCACCATGTTCATGTTCTACATCTCTTATAAAGTCACATTTTTCTTATCCATTTTCTTCTACAAGCTTTTATGTCATCTTCAACACAACCACAATATCTATATCTTATTTATCTTCTTTTCTTTCCATTAGCTCTTCCACATCTTCTCTTATTATTTCTGCAATCTCCAAATCTTCCATTTCTTCTTACAACAATTTCTTCATTAGTTGTAATGGTCTATGGCCCACCTTGTTGTTGATGGGTGTTACTTTCCATTTTATTGTATGCCATCTTTAAAATATTCCAAGCTTCCTACTACTGCTACAATTTTAGGAGGAATGTTGTCATCTAAACCTGTTGAATGAGAAACAATGTTGCTCCATCATCTTTTTTATTCACTCTAATCATTATGATCTTGAATCATGGCCTCATAAGTTGCTTGAAAGATTCATCAAACCCATATAACAATATAGGCCAATATTCTTATCTTAGTGACCAAAAAATCATAATTTTCCCAATAAAAAAAATAAATGGTGGGAAATAAAAAAATGCAATATATCTATATCTAGATACACAATTGCTTTCCAAATAAACAAATAAAAATTAATTTTATCTTTTCTATTTTCTTTACCTCTTTTTACTATCTTATATTTTCCCTCTTATATTAATTTTTATTTACTTTGATAAAATTTCTATATTTAATGGGGAGGAGTTGGAAGTAACGGATGTGGAGCGAGCGGAGAACGCGGCGAGCAGCGGGCTAGGGTTTGCAGACCTGGCAGGCGGATTAGCAGGGCGGGTTGGACGAATCGGGGTCAAGAGCCAGTGCAGGGGAATCTAAGCGAGACGAAGAAGAAGATTATCCCTCACGCAGACGCTGCAGATCCTCAAGACAGTGAGTGCTGAGGGAAAAAATGGAGAACCAGCAAGGGAGGGGAGAGATCCCCTCCTTTAAAAATATAGTTGCAGGAGAGGCAAGCGGCAGTGGCATCCAGAATGAGGCTAGGGCGAATAACAAGGAAGCACCGGTGATGGGTAAACTGTGGCAAATGAAGACAGGAGGAAAATGTTTACAGAGGGCAAACAAGAAACTCAGATATGTAATACCCAACAATATGCTAGAGGAATACAACAACTATATGAAAGATCATGCCCTGATCTGTAAGTTTGTAGGGTACTGGCCTAATGAAAGAGAACTATACATGTGGATCTATCAAAGATGGAAACCAAAAGGACACATTGAATTGAAACTGGGAGCAAAGGGATTTTTCACTGCTATATTTGCAAATTTGGAGGATAAATAGAGGGTTTTTGAGGAAGGGCCATATTTCATGAATAATGCAGGCATGTTCATGAAATTCTGGGAGGAAAGATACAATCCTGACAATGAAAAGATACTGGAAGCCCCGATCTAGGTCAGATTGTTTGGATTACCAGTGGAATTTTGGAACCCTGAAATTTTGGAAGGGATCGGCAACACAATCGGTGCCTTTGTCAAGGTAGCAGACACAACAAGGAGAGGTAAGTACACTTCTTACACAAGGATTTGTGTTTACATGAATATAGCTGAACCTCTTCCGGAACATATAGAGTTGGAATACCATGAGTAATTTTGGCAACAACCACTAGACTATGAGTATATCCCTTTCAGTTGCAGATGGTGCCATGAATACGGCCACTTAGTCAGGCAATTCCCTCTCAACAAGGAGGAAGATTACATAAGGAAAACATAAGAACAGCATAAGGAAGCAGAGAGAACGGAGAAGACAAATAAAGGCTTCCAACAGGTTAACAGAAAAAAGAAACCAAACAGAGAAGGAACAAGAGTGCAGATACAAACAAAATCACCAAGCATTGAAAGCCAGAACAAGTTTAAAATACTACAGAATAATAATGAAGAAGAAGAAGACAATGTGGCTGAGGGTGAAGGCCTAGAAAATGAACCTATGGAAAATTTTCGGGAAACAGGAGCAAAAGGGGCAGAACAAGGAGAAACGAGCAAAGAAGAATTAGCCGACAAAATAGAAATACAAAATAACCAGAATCAAATGGAGACGGAGAATCAACAGGAAAACGAGGTAGAGGAAGAAAGAATTATCAGGCAATTAATCCAGGAATGGAAAAACTTGGATGAAAGATTCATCCCAGACCGGAAAAAACAAATATATAAGGAAGCTTTTCAAAAGTATAAAGAAAGGAATAAGGGGAATATGGATAATCAGGATGCTACAGCAAGAGAACAGGGGAAAGAACAGCTGGGAGTAGGTGGGTCTGGCAAAAGCAGCAGGAAAAGAGGAAGAAAAACAATGAATGAAACGATTCAAACAGTTGGTGAAATTTTGATAAACTCAGGCAAAGTGATACCTCTATCTGAGGTATTTTCCTTCCCTTCCAAGAGTTTTAAATGATTATTATCAGCTGGAACATTAGAGGGCTGAACAACAAGGGTAAGCAGAGATATATGAAGGAAAAACTAAAAAAAGAAAGACCAAGTATTATGATTCTACAAGAAACAAAAATTACCATGCAACAGATGGAAGGAATAATAAAAAATAGCAAACTTCAATACGAAGTCATGGGACAGGATGCAATTGGCTCAGCAGGAGGCATTGCAATACTGTGGAATCGAAATGAAACAATTTTTGAGAATTGGACCAGCATGTCTAGAATCCTTACAGGTTTAGGAAGAATAGCAAGGACAAAAGAGAAGGTAATAATTTCAGGAGTGTATGGTCCACATACTCCGGGAGATAGAGAAATTTTTTTAAGAATCTGCAAACAACTCAGAAACTTTATCCGGAGACAGCCTGGATAGTAGGAGGTGATTTTAATGCAATCCGGTCCCTAAAAGAAAAAAAGGGAGGCATAAGGAAAACAGACCAAAGTATGGAATTATTTAATGATATGATAAAAAGCTTGAGACTGGTTGATATATCAACTATCAATGGGATCTACAAATGGAATAACAGGAGAGGGAGTAAGAACCAGATAGCCTCCAGATTGGATCGATTTTTAGTATCAGAAACAATAATGAATAGAGATGTATTTATAGAAGCAAAGATCCTGCCATCTCTTGGTTCTGACCATTGGCCGATCAGACTGGAAGTGGATATCAAGGCTAATCTCGGCAAAAAGCCCTTCAGATTTGAAACTTTTTGGCTTAGAATCTCGGACTTTGTAGGTAAGATGGAGGAGTGGTGGAGGCAAAGCACAACTCAGGGGAGAGGTAAAATGCATACCTTCCAACTCAAGTTAAAAGAATTAAAAGAGAGGATAAAAAAGTGGAATAAGGAAGAATTTGGAAACATTATGGAGGAGAAACAAAAACTGGAAGAAGAAATGGAAGAGTTATAGAAAAGGATAATAAATGAAGGAAGAATAGAGGAAAGCAACGAAAAAGAAGGAATAATATTAGGAAAACTGGAAGAGAGGAGAAAGCAGGAAGAAGTTTTATGGAGGCAGAAGTCTAGAATAAAATGGCTCAGGGAAGGGGAGAGGAACACCCGATTTTCCCACCAAACAATGGTTCACCATCGACAGAGGAACAAAATATTTTCTATCAATAATGAGAACGGAGAGAGGATTGTTGAACAGGAAGGGATTGAGAGAGTGCTGATAGATTATCACAAAGGAATACTAACTGAATCCCAATTGGACAGATCTGAAGCGATTAGGAAAATCTATATGGCCATACCTAGGATGGTAACTGATGACCAGAATAGAGCCTTAATGAGAGCAGCTAGTCTGGAAGAGGTGGAGGAAGTGGTGATGAGCATGAAGAAAGGAACTGCCCCTGGTCCAGATGGCTTTACAATTAATTTCTATAAAGCAGGTTGGCATTTCATGGGTAAGGAAATTCTGGAATTGATAGAGGAATCTTGGATGAACCAAAAGGTATGGCCTGCTCTTAACTCTACTTTTTTCACCTTGATCCCTAAAAATGATAATTCAGAGGATGCTAAGGGTTTTAGACCCATTGCCCTTCGCAATGTGATTTACAAAATAATCTCCTCTCTAATGGCTAAAAGACTGAAACCTCTGTTAGAGAAGCTGATATCCCCTGAACAAACTGGCTTCGTGGAAGGTCGACAAATTCTAGATGGGTTATTGGTTACTCAAGAAGTAATCCACTCTATGAAGACTAAGAAGCAAAAAGGAATGATGATAAAACTAGATTTTTCGAAAGCCTATGATAGAATTAATTGGAAATACTTAGAAGAAATTCTGGGAAGCTTCGGGTTTAGTAACAGATGGATAAAATGAGTTCTCCGCTGTATATCAACTCCCAATTTCTCAATATTAGTTAATGGAACTCCTTCGAAAACCTTTAAAGATTCCAGAGGAATAAGAAAAGGCGATCCCATATCGCCTTTCCTGTTTATTCTTGCTGTTGAAGGCTTGGGTAGGTATCTCAAGCAAGAAAGAATAACTGACAACATCAAAGGGCTAAGATTGTGGGGTAATGAATTGCCAATAACTCACCAACAATTCGTTGACGACATTATGCTGTTTGGGGAACCAACTATAAGGGAAGTGAGAAATCTGAAAAAGGCTCTAGACTTATTTGTGGAGGCTTCTGGGATGGAAATTAACAAGGAAAAATCCTGCACCTTTATATTTAATACGGTGGAGACAGTCAAAAGACACCTGACCAGGATGCTCGGTTTCAAGCAAGGGGATCTCCCAACGAAATATTTGGGAAATATACTGGATTATAACTCTAAGAGATTGTAGAATTGGCAGGGAATCCTAGAGAAATTAAAAAATAGAGTGGCTAACTGGACTTTCAGAACCTTAAACATCGTTGGAAGGATTGTCCTGGTTAAATCTGTTTTACAAGCAATCCCCATATATCATCTTTCGATTATGGCAGTACCTCAAGGGGTTTGTACCAAGATCAGAGAAATTCTGAGGAAGTTCATTTGGGTAGGTTCATCTAATCATAAGAAGTAGGCATTAGTCTCCTGGAAGCATTTCATAAAACATAAGGAGGAGGGAGGTTTGGGCCTACGAGATCGGGGTAAACTCAATAAAATTCTTGGTGCAAAGCTTTGGTGGCGATGGTTGAGAGGGGGTAACGACTTATGGAAGCAATTATGGAGACACAAGTACAATATGCCAGACTCAACGGAGGATATTTACCGCATGCAGGAAACCCCGAAGGGATCGACAATTTGGGAGTTAGCTAGCCAAAATCGAGACATAGTAAACAAAAATGTTTTCTGGGAAATAAGAGGTGGAGGGGAAGCCAAATTTTGGGATGAGAACTGGCATCAAAGGGAGAAAATGAGCAGCATCCAAAGAATACAGAGCATACAAAACAAAATAGGTGATAACCACATATATGTTAAAGACTATTGGAAAGAAAATGAACTGGATGGGATTTGGCGGAAATGGACACCACTGGAGGATTGGGGCATAGAGACAGATCAAGAACAACAGGAGGCTTTTATGAAAGAAGTTGAATCCAGGAAAGTAAAGGCGAGAACAGGGAAGGTTCTCATTAGATGGGGGAAATCAACGAAGGGAACCTTCACAGTCAAAGAGGCATACTACCTGACAGATCAATAGGATGTCACGGAAAGAAACCAAGAGTGGAAAGTTTTTTGGGGTAAAAACTGGTGGCCGAAAATTACCATTTTTGCATGGTTGGTAGCCAAACATAAGATCCTGACATGGGATAAGCTTCAAAAGAAAGGCTTCAATGGGCCTTCAAGATGCTATTTGTGCAACAGAGATGCGGAAACACATGAACATCTATTAATCAATTGTGGATATACCAGGAATCTATGGAGGGAAGTAGGGAGGTTATTCTGCAAACCTGAAAAGTATCCAAAAGAAACAAATGAAGTAATTTTCCTGTGGCAGAAAGGGAAATTCCAATGTAGAGTTGATCGGAGAGCCTGGGATCTCATAGCAGACTTTGTTCTTTGGATGGTGTGGAAAGAACGAAATCGCAGAATTATCCAAAACAAGGTTAAGAATTCGGAAAAAATATGGAAAAGGATTGTGAATCTAACTAGAGAAACAATATTTGTCGAAAGGTGGGATATGGAGGACTGGAAAGCGGAGCAAGATGAGGAGCAAATCCTCAAAAATCTAAATCTAAAATATGAAATGGTCCATAACAAACAGCCGAAGAGGATTAATGCAAGGCATCAGAGCCAGGACAAGTTCGTTTACCCCAAAGATAATTTTATAAAATTAAACTTCGACAGGGCGTCGAAGGGGAACCCAGGTAATGCTGGATTCGGAGGAATCTTCCGCGATAACCAGAAAAACACCAGGTGGATCTACGTAGAGTGGGGTGGAGAGATGACAAACAATGAGGCTGAGCTATGGGCAGTCCACCAAGGGTTGAGAATTGCGATCCGCAATGGCTACATAAATCTGGAGATTGAGGGGGACTCCCAGATGGCAATTGAAATCTTGAAAAAGCTAAATAATGGGAAGAATTGGGAATAGGTCACCAGCAGCGGGCGAATGGCTGGTATCATCCAAGAGATAGCGGATTTACTGAAAGGAGTTGAATACAAGATTTTTAATCATGTGAAAGGGAATGGGAATCGAGCAGCGAATTTCCTTGGGAACTAGGGTTGCAAAGGCCGAGAGGGCAAGGTCGACAGCCAGTGGAGGACGGTACGACCCAACGGAGAATGGGAAGAGCTGGCCAACATTATCAATAATGACCATGACCAACCATCGAAGGAAAATCATGAATAGGTTACACACGCGGATCTTTGTATTCGTGCAACAGACAGGTGATATGGAGAAACAGACTCAGACATTTAATAATTGTCAGAAATGGCATAGGGAATATATCATAGATCACCATGCGAGAATAAATTTGGAATGTACGAAAACGGTGAGGAAAAATCAACCTTATAGCACTCCAATCATAGTTAAGAATCGGCGGAGAGGAAGAAAGGATATGTCAGTATCCATAAATGGAAATCAAACTAACAGGACAGTTGATAGGAAAGGCGAAAGCAGAATTAACAGATGCAACGTAAGGATAAGCGGATAGGTAGGAGGAGCGGGGCAGGAAGTTCTATAAAAGATCGACAGTAAGGGACTCGGCAACGGAAGAAAGTCATTGAAACCCGTAGAGCGATAGGAGGAGCAGGGATGGCGAGTAGTTCCAAAGCGAAGCAAAACCGATTCCCGGCGAGCTATACTATGGAGACCAGGAAGCGAGCTAGGATTGTTGAAGAAATGGAAGCTAAACGCGGCAGAGAGAAAGACAGGAAAGGTAAAGAGGTAATGAAAGAAGAGAAAGTGGAAGAGATATACGAGATCCTCGACGCTCTGAGGAGGATGCAGACAGGATGCGAAGCAGAAGCGAAGATGAATGGGAGCAGCAGCATATCAGCGACAATCAGCGGAGCTGGTGAGGAAGAAGGGTAATGCACAGAGGTCATCACCCAAGAAACAGGCAAGCAGAAAGTGAGCCGGAACCAAGTAATTGGAGAGGCACCGGAGCGAACAGAGCCCGAGGAGTAAGGGGAGGAAGAGGCGAACTGAGTAGGGGTCCAGGAAGAAGGATGAGACAGACGATGGAGAAGAAAGTCCAGCAAGCTGAGAGGGCTTATTCTCAGAACACTTGCCCCAGAATTAGGAGAATTATTCAGAACATGGAGGAGGAAGCCATTCAAGCTCAGTCGGATTCTGAGATGGAAGATTGGGAATTTCTTATCCATGATCCTGGCAACACTAGAGGCAGAATGTCAATGTTTAAACAGTCTCTCCACATCTACTGGGTAATGAAGAGGTTATTGGCTAAGGCCCTGGAGCAAGCAGCAACTGAGATGGCAGAATTGGCGCAGGGAGTCCCAAATCTGAGGAGGAGGCTTCACATTATTCAGATCACCTTGGAGATGCAAGAGAAAAAGCTGGACGAGATTCAGCAGATGCTAAAAGAGGGACAACAGTAGGGAAACAAGGAGACTTCCAAGAGTCCAGAGGCAGCAGCTGAGTAATTTTAGTTATGTTTTCCTTTTGATGAATATGCATACTATAGATAGGATAGGCAAGGTTCAAAGTTTAGAGATAGACAACAGTCATATGCATATCAGTAGAATCAGAACTTTGAAAGACTGTCTAGTATATTTAGCTTGGATAAACAGACTATGGTCCTTTTATTTTTGGTCGGCGGTTAAAAACTTCAGGTGGATGCTCCACTCGGTTTCTCCAAGTGGGCGAGTGGAAGGCTCCACCAATTTTGATGTACATTTTTGATGTGAAGAAATAGAAAAAAAAGAGTAACACCTTTGCCTACAAAAAAAAAATCTATATTTAATAAAAGTTAGCTCAATTCGCAACATCTGTATTTAAAAAACCTTTACTAAATGCTTTACAGTAAAGCTCTCTAGTCACCCTCGCTTGAAAACCACTTAATAAAAAAAAAAAAACCACCCGATCAATAAAAGAAAAGAGAATATCAGCCATGTTAATCCAAATCCCTATTTACAATGGTCTCCGCCGTTATTCACAGCTCAACCAATTCCACGACAAGGGATGGTGGCTATTGTTTGGAGATGGAAACTCTTAATGGACAATGCTAATGACAATGAATTGATGCTCTACTTCACGCAATAGCAAAATGGGTGGCTAGATCTGGGCAATAGACGGCTAGAGCTCGTGCGTCTTTATCAACTCTCCTAACTATAACTAGGTGGCTCCGCAGATCATCGACCACTCATAGCTCATTTAATGGAAGTTGCAGCAAATGTGCAAATTATTGAAATGTGTTGATTAGTCCTAGTAGAATCTAAATTGTGTCAATTACTCCAACTTATTCCTAGTAGAATCTAAATTTAGAAAGTGTTACTTATATATGTGCGAACTAAAATTCGCATGGTGATAATTAGCATTTTAAAGATATTTCTCACTGAATTTTTATGTGTATTTAAATTTGTATCCTCGACTAATTTAATAAACCTGCAGGCCTATGATGAGCTATTATGCATTATTATGCGGTAATGATTTGAATGTTTAACTATTGAAGCAGTCTGATTCCCTCTTCTCCTCTGTCCTTTTCCTGTACTTTGCATTGGTATAAAAATAAAGAAACCAAGTTATCAAAGCAAGGTTTACAGTAAAGTGAAAGGAATTTAAGAAGCGAGCATCCTCAGTCATGAGAACATGACATCGTTCTTTGTTTTGCATAAGCCTCCATGTCAAGAGGCTCACAATTCATGAAGTGTAGTTGAGAGGAATTGGTTGGGCCGCAATCGTTTACGTCCTGGAACACGACTATTTCAATGTTTTGTGAACTTCAATAGCTTCAGCCCAACTTTATGGATCTTTAAAATTTATTTCATATCGTGCATGTTATTTCGTTTGATTGATGTACAATTTATTTAAAAAATAGATATCCGCGTTGTTCTTTATAGATCATGAAAATATGCATTTCACTTGTGGAGACAATTATTTTGAGCTATTCGTGAAAGTAATGGTTTAAAAAGATTAAAATAAAATGATGATTGAGGATAAAAAAGAAAGTGTAGATGAGAGATAAGAATATATCTAAAAAATAGATATCCGCGTTGTTCTTTATAGATCATGAAAATATGCATTTCACTTATGGAGACAATTATTTTGAGCTATTCGTGAAAGTAGTGGTTTAAAAAGATTAAAATAAAATGATGATTGAGGATAAAAAAGAAAGTGTAGATGAGAGATAAGAAAATATATATGTTTTTTTGTTTTGATAAAGATTTTTGGAAAGTGAATCAGCGATTTCCAGAAATTAAAATATAAACTTAAAATATTAATCAGATAATTTAAGAGTAATTAATGTGGATTTTTTTCAATAATTTTTATATTTCACCACTTTTACTTTTCTTAGTAAATATTATGATTTCTACGTCACTAATATGACAATTACACAAGGTTTAGAAGAGTTCAACAATATTGTGTTGAACTAGTTTGAAGAACCCCCATGTCAAGTAGTCTATGAACCCCCATGTCAAGTAGCCTATGAAGGTATGAAACAATAATTGTGGATAGGGATAATGATGCAATAATATTATTTTTTATTTAAGAAAGTTTGGATGATAAAATCATTCCCAAAATTTTAGTTTTAAAACACTGGATGAGTAATTATGAACCTGCAAAAAACCAAGCTGATCTTTAAGTACTAAAAGTTATTTTAATCTATATTTTTTGTTTTTTTAATATATATTAAACAAAATGAATCACACAAGTAAACACAATATTTTACGTGGTAAAACCTTGATATTGTGTCATGGAAACATCCATGGGGAAAGGGATTGGATCTTTATTTGATCAATAATGATTCTCCATGATTACATGATCTCGGGCATTCACCGGTTTTATAGCCTCTCCTCCATTACATAACTGCTATTAGTTAGCAACTCGTTACAAAACTAACTAGTTATAATTACTAATCTTTTACCCATAATTACATGTCTTGTTGTGACATTTGAAAAAACTCCAACTTGACAACAATTTTCCTAATCCCTTGACCATGCCCATTCATCCTCTCTTTTGCAATCCAAGAGAAGCTAAACACCATCAGATCTTCTCTACTGTAAATGGCTTCGCGAATATGTCTGCACAATTCTCCCGTGTATGGACCTTATTGAGAGCTACTTTTCTGCCATCAATCACATGTCTCAGAAAATGATATCTCACATAAATGTGCTCGGTCTTGCTACGATAAACTGGATTTGTGGCCAAGTGAATAACACTCTGACTATCACAGAATATATTCACTCTCTCATGCATCCTTCCAATCTCATCAAATATACCCTTTAACTAGATTTCTTCTTTACTAGCATCTGAAGCAACTATATACTCTGCTTTGGTAGTGGCAAACACAACTATTTCTTTAAGCTTTGGCATCCAACTAATTTCTCCACCTACAAGAGTAAAGACATAACTTGTATTAGATCACCTTTTGTCCAAGTCACTTGCATAATCAACATCCACATATCCGTAGACTGATCCTTCACTATCATTAAAGATGATGCAATGATCACTTGTGCCTCTTAAATATTGAAGCACCTATTTCAATGCTTGCCAATGTTCTTCACCTAGATTTTCCATGAACCTGCTGACAACTCCAACTACATGTGAAATGTTAGGTCTTGTAGATACCATCACATAAATTAAGTTGCCTAGAACATTTTCATATGGTACATGAGACATATACTTAGTTTCTTCGTTCTAGGACTCAAAACGAAAGAAAGCTTAAAATGGGAAGCTAGTGGAACATTAACATGTTTCACATTGTTCATACCAAACTTTTCAAGTACTCTTTCCACATACTTCTGCTGTGATAACAAGAACTTACCATTTTTACTGTCTTTGTGTATCTTCGTGCCCAAGATATGTTTTACAACTCCAAGATCCTTCATATCAAATTTCCTAGAGAGTTGAGCCCTTAATTTGGTGATCTCTTTCATGTTTTTTGTTGCAATAAGCATATCGTCAACATGCAAAACTAAAATAATGAATATGCCACTGAAACTCTTGAAGTATACAAAATGATCATACTCACTTCTAATAAAGTTTTGGCTCACCATGAAGGAGTCAATTTTTTTGTACCATTGCCTAGGAGACTACCTCAGGCCATACAATGATTTCCTAAGCTTGCAAACTAATCTTCTGTTGCGAACTTGTACAAAACCTTCTGGCTATTCCATATATATCTCTTCATCTAAATCACCATGTAGAAAATATGTTTTAACATCTAACTATTCTAACTCGAGGTTAAGTAATGTAGTTAGTGCCAACACAATACGGATAGAAAAAAGTGTTACAACTGGTGAAAAAATATCATGAAAGTCAATACATTCAACCTTAGAATACCCTTTTGCTACCAGTCTTACCTTATACCTTTTGATACTTCCATCAACTTTCCATTTCAATTTGAAGACCCATTTGCATCTGACAACACTTGTCCCTTTAGAAAGTTATACAAGATCCCAGGTGTTGTTGTTGGCTAAGGAATCAATTTCTTCTTCCATAAACATTTTCCATTTTTTGCTATCCATATCATCTATTGCTTCCTAATAACAAGAAGGTTCCCCATCTTTAGTAATCAAATCAAAAGATGAATCAAAATCTTCATACCTTTTGGGAGTTTTTCTTTCCCTTACAGACCTTCTTAGAGTGAGTGGTTGTTGAACTGGTTCAATAACTTCAACAACTTCCTTTGTATCTTCATCACCTTTTCCTCCATAAGTTTCTCCTTTCTTTCGACTTTTGAAAAAAGGTCTAGCCTCCAATTGAACTTTTTTATTTGGTGATACTTGTTCCTGTTCAATTCTTTCAACATTTGATTTTAAAATATAAGATTCATCAAATGTTACATCTCTACTAATGACTATCTTCCACAACGTAGAATACCACAACCTGTATTCTTTCACCGCATAGTCATACCCAACAATGACATAACATTTTGATATTGGATCTAATTTTGAACACTGATTTTTAGGAATAAGAGCATAGGCATCACACCCAAATATCCTTAAATTTGAATAATCATAAGACTGACCTAACCAAAATTCTTTAGGAATTTTATAATTAATTGCTACTGAAGGTGATCTGTTAACTAAATAACAAGCAGTGGATACTGCGTCCCACAGCTCCTTTTGCAGGTTACCATTGCTGATCATGCTTCTAGCTCTTTCCATAAGAATCTTATTCATACGTTCAACAACACCATTTTGCTAAGGATTATAAACGACAATTTTATGTCTAACAATTCATTCATTCTTACAGTACTTTTCAAATTCTAGAGAAGTAAATTCACCACCATTGTCAGTTCTTAAACATTTGATTGATTTTCTTGTTCTTTTTTCTACCATTGCATTAAATTTTTTAAAGACGTTGAATATATCATCTATCTTTCTTAACATAAAGACCCAAAATTTTCAGGAGAAATCATCAATAAATGTTAAGAAATATAAAGCACCTCCATACGATACAACATGAGATGATTCCCACATATCAGAATGAATATAGTCAAAAATTTCTTCACTATTTTGACTTCCAATTTTAAACCTTTGTTTACACCGTTTTCCATACAAACAATGTTTACAGAAATCCAACTTCAAGGAATTCAAATCAGGAATTAATTTTCGATTCATCAATACCTGAAGACCTTTCTCACTCATGTGACCCAATCATTGTTGCCATAGGTGAGTAGCTTCTTCTTCTTTCTCTGACACAATTGACGCTTCACTGACCTCAGTACTTCCTTTAAGTCTATAAATATTTCTAACCTTTTCTGCTTTCATAAAAAATAGGGAGCCTTTGGAGACTTTTAGCACTTCATTCTGACCTATAAACTTATAACCATATGAATCCAACACTCCCAAAAAAATCAAATTTTTCTTCAATTCGGGTACATGTTTAACACTAGTTAATGTTCTAATTATGTTATGATAAATTTTAATCCTAATATTTCCCATCCCAACAGTCTGACATGATACATTATTACTCATAAACACAAACCACCATTTACAACTTCATATGAAGTAAACCAATATCTGTGTGGACTCATGTGATGAGAAGCACCAGAGTCTAATAGCCAACTTTCAAAATTCTGAGAGAAATTACATACGATTACAGTTTCATCTATCACACATAATTCTTCAGCAGATAAAACTTTATATATCATACCTAAATCAATTTGATTTGGTTCCTTCTTTGGATTTTCAGACTCTTTCCATTTCCAACTTTATTTCTTTAGCCGTCCAATTTTATTGTAGTACCAACATTTGTCTTTACACTTTTTACCCTTTGATTTAGACCTAGAAGATCCCCTTGTTTTCTACCCTCTTTCTTTTGACCATCCTCTAGCTACCATGGCTTCTGATGCATATGTTTCAACATTAGACTTCTTCCTTACTTCTTCAACGAACAAATCTCCCACAACTTAATCAAATTCGAAGGACTCAGATTTTCTCAAACTGATAGAGGTAGCAAAGTGGTCCCATGACTCAGGCAGGAAACACAACAAGGTGATAACTTTATCTTCTTCCTGAAATTTAACTTCCATATCTGACAATTGGCAAATAAGTGTATTAAAAACATTTAGATGTTCTGCAATTTTTGTACCCTCCTTCATCCGAAGACTATATAATTGTCTTTTTAGATAAATTTTGTTGGTTAACAATTTGGTCATATATAAAGTATCTAGTTTTCCCCACAAACCTGATGTTGAAGTTTCTTCAACTATATTGGAAAGAACTTCATCTGCCAGGCATAACTTGATGGTACTGAGAGCTCGGGCATCTAAGTCCTCCTAGTTCAAATCTGTCATGCCAACAAGTTTCTTCTTCACCTCGTCTAATGCTTTGTGTAACCCTTGTTGCACCAAAAAATCCCTAATTTTCAATTTCCATAAATCAAAGTTGTTCTTGCAAATGAATTTCTCCACCTCGAACTTTGCATTCGTCATTTTAGCCATTTCTTTCTAATTTTCTTCTAAACTTTGCTTCTAGGGTTTATTTATGAATTTGAATTTCTCCACAATCTGCCTTCAACTAGGGGTTCTTTCTGATTTTTTGAATTTGAATTTCTCCACAATTTGCCTTCAACTAAGGTTTGTTTCTGATTTCGATTTTCAACGCAAAAAACTAATTCTGTTGCCCCTTTTTCTTAATCCTAATTTAGTTTCCAGAATTTCTTTTATCTTACTACATAGATTGATTACTTCAAATATACATGAAATAATTTCTAGAAAAGAATACTTCAAACCATTTTTTTTTTCAAATTCACGAGCACTCAACAAAATTCTCATTTCTACTATTAAAAATAGCAAAAATAATTACCCGGACTCATTTCTACTGATCGATACTGTACTTTTCTCTCCGAAACAAGGTCAACCTCTCTGTGGCAGTCCTTTTTTCAACAGTTTTTCGAGATAGACAAACCCTCTTCCTTTTGTCGGTGGCATCTCCTCTCCTTTCAAAAAATCTGAGTGGGCTCCTCTCCTTTCCTTTTCTCGATGGAAGCTCCTCTCCTTTCAAAAAATCTGAGCGGGGTCCTCTCCTTTCCTTTTCTCGGTGGCAACTTCTCTCCTTTCAAAAAATCTGAGCGGGCTCCTTCACTTGATGGTGCAACATGTTTTCATTTGTAGCATCACCGCTTTGCTTTTTAAACTTCCAAACAGGCTTAAATATTTTTTAATGGACTTTCTTAGGCAATGGATTTTAGTGTGGCCAAAAACTCTTCATGTTTGGATGTGTGGTACTTTTCATACAAAGACTCTCGACAATCACTATTCCAAGCCCTAATTGTGCTCGCCGCTCCCTTCAAACTCTTCAACCAACATTGCTAATACAAAAATGATTTTCCAGTACTGCTCACTTCAAATACAACATCTTTCTCTTCGAGGGATCCTAGTTTTGTTCAACTAAAATCAACTAAATTCTCTATTACCACTTATTGCTTTGAGCAGTTAATTAAACAATAAAGAAATGAAACTTAAAACTGAATGGAAACCAAAAAGAATCACACAAGAAAACACAATATTTTACATGGTTGAACCTTCACAGTGTGTCAAGGAAACATCCAGGAGGCAAGGGATTGGATCTTTATTTGATCAAGAATGATTCTCCATGATTACATGATCTCAGGCATTCACATGTTTTATAAGAGCATCTCCTCTGTTACATAACTACTATTAGTTATTAATATCGTTACAAAACTAACCGGTAGTAATTACTAATGTTTTACCCATAATTTCATGTCTTCTTATCACATTTCAACAACTTACTGTATTTGAGAGCTTCAACGCTAGACATCATCTAAGCAATGGTGATTGTGGTAAGATTTCAGGCTTTTCCATAAGAAATCCATGTTTTTACTATCAAGAGGATCTTCAAATATATTCAAGGTACAACAGAGTATGGAATGTGGTATGCTAAAAGTGAAGATTTTAATTCGAAGGCCTACACAAATGGAGATTGTGTTGGAAGTCTTGATGACAAGAAGAGTACTTCTAGTGCAACTTTCTTTCTAGGTGAATGCTTGGTGTTGTGGGTCAATAAGAAACATGGCTCTATCTCTCTATCGATTGTTGAAACAGAGAATATTGTTGTTGGTACCTACTATACGCAGATTCTATGTATGAAGCAAGCCTTTACATATATACAGGTATAGCTGCTTGATTCAATAATGTGTGACAACACAAGTGTGATCAAAATATCTAAAAATCCACTCATGGATTCAAAGAATAAGAATATTCCTATCAAGTATCATTTCTTGAGGGAACAAGTTGCAACCAACATTGTCAAACTTGTATATGTACCCACTAAAGAGAAACTAGTAGATATCTTTACCAAGCCACTGGCAAGGGAACTATTTGAGCATCTCAGGTAGTAGATATGAGTTGTGGCTCCTCCCTTAAAATGCCTTCCTTTTGGTACGTGGTGGCAACTACTCAGCATGTGGAATTCATAGAAAAGTAGACTGCAATTGTTCAGGGGGGGTGTTTGTGAAGTATTCCTTTCCACTAATGTCAAAGGGGATAAGATTGGCATCGGAGTAGATTGTGCCAAGCCTGAGGGGGAGCCTATGGTGTTGCCATCAATGCCAAAGGGGGATATTGTTGGACATTTTATGGTGTATAGGTGGTTGTGTAAGTGTTGGAATTGATGTCAAACAAGGGTCATCATGATGATTAGCTGTTTAGATGGAACTCCTTGGTGGCTGTAGGCTTACTGAAGAAGCCATAAAATTATCATCATGGTAGTTGGCATTCAACTGGCCAAAAAGTCAATAGGTAGAGAATTTTGTAGTCGCCTTCTAAGCAGGAAAAGGAATCAAAGCGTATATCGGATACTCCCCATTGGAAAGTTCTCTGAATAAGATTTCCAATAATATGTGGAAGTCCAAAAATGGACCCTTGGTTCAAAATTTATGGCATGCTGAATTTCAGGGATTTGAAGCCTTAGGTAGGAAGGAATATAGGCATATCGGAGATCGGAGTATCAGAGGCCCGCCATATTAGCAATCAACGATCGAAACCCTAGAGATCATCCATATCAACAATCTCATATTAGAGGTCGGTCATACCAGTGCATCACAACATCAGAGTATCGGCATATCAGCGATCGCAACCATGGAGATCAGCCATATTGGCGATCACATATCAGAGGTCAAGCATACCAGTGCATCGGAACATCAGAATATAGCAATATCGATGATCACATATTAGAGGTCCTTCATATTGGAGCATTGACACATTATGCATATTAGCAATCAGAGAATCAAAACTTCTTTGTGTGCTAACCTTTAAAGAGTTGTGATATGTTAAAAGTGCCAATAATGTTAAAATCCATCGGGAAGGCCAAAAGAGAATCAACAAAGGATTTCATCGCAAAACCAAAGATGGGCGAGCCCTTTTATCTCTCCTCTAACAGGACACATGGTAGCATATGAGTGGTCCCAATAAGGACACATGGCAACATCTGGTTGGATCTGATAAGGAATCATGGTAGGACCTGATTGGCTTTGATAAGGGACAAGTGGCAGCTGACATCACCATGAATCTGCAGACAACCATTCATTGGTATTTTACTTGTATAATTGCACGCCTCTTTTTTCAGTTTGAAAATTGAATGAAATAGTATAACAGTGGCAATGGTAGGTTGGTGCCTACATACTGAAGAGGTTGGTGACTCTTGCCAAGTTGGTTCTTGCTAACCAAAGGCAGGTTGGTGCCTCTTGGAAAATTGGTGCTTGCTAAACAAAGGGGTTCGGTGCCTCTTGTGAGTGGGTGCTCACAAACAAACATATGTAATTAAGTAGGTGCTTAATATTTATCGTAAAAAAATCAACAAAATAGTGGTTTTTTCCCTCTGGGTTTCCATGTGAAAAACACGGTGTCAAATATGTGATGCTCATCTGATTTTTATTTGAATATGTGTCTGAAATATTATTGGTTCACTATTTTTTGAATGAATTATCTCACAAGTCAAAGAACATAAGAAGGGATTGCAAACATAGTAACAAAAAGAAAAAATAGTCTCTTAATTACTCATTCACTCCCCCCAAGAATTCCTTATTCCAACATCAACTTCATATGTAAGTTTTTTTTTGCATGGAGTTACATGGTGAGATGCTTTGGAGTCATGTACGCAATCAATGTTATTTATTGACATATATAACCATGCATCTTCTATTGAGACATTAAGTAAAACGTAACCTATTGAAACTACAATAGTGGTATCACCTTCATTTATGTGCTTGATTTTTTATTTCTATTGATTTCTCTTTGTTCCTTCTATTCTTTCTTCAATATCTACTAGTCTGTCCCACTCTACTAATGTTACAAAAGTGATTATTTCCTAAATGTACTCTACCATAATCATTGGCTTCATATGTCACAATTTTATTTCATGAAGTTGCATGGTGAGATTCCACAGAGTCTAGTATGAAATTAATATTACTACCAGAGTTATATAAACATTCTTATTCTATTATCCTGATCCTGATTTTAATATGCCTTTTAATCTTGAAGTCCCTTTTCTATTACGTTCAATTTTCCTTCCATGGTTAGCTATGGCTATAATTTCTCCTCATTTTTCCTTAAATGATTTGCGTTGCAACTCCTCATTCATTAAACTTCTTCTAATATCACCAACTTTAAGGCCCCTACAATTGCTAAAGTGCTCATATCTGTTGTTGAATTCTCCTAGCATTCCAGTATGGAGCACATGAGTAGGATTTCATCATCCAAAACAAGTTTTATACAGGAAAGATGACCAGTAATTATATTCAATTCATTTAAATGTTTTGCAACTAAAGCACCTTCCTTCAACTCTAGATTATACTACTTTTTCATTAAGAAAACTTTGTTTGATGCTACATTTTTCTCATACAAATTATGAAACTTTTTCCCATAATCCTTTTGCAGTCTTCCCACTAGCCACATTGAAGTAGATATTCATTGTTAGATACATTGGATTGTTGCAACATCCTTGATGTCTATCAATATTTAGGCTTCACCCATTATCAACAAGGGTTTCTTTTCCACTCCGTCAATCGGAAAATAATGATCCTTAAAAATTAGTATATCCTCCATATATAGCTTCCATAAGGTGAAATTGACCCCGTTCAACTTCTCCAAATCAGTCATTGTTGATGTCTCCATATTACTTAACATAGTTAGCTTATGTTGGCAGCCAATTTTGAAATGTTAATAACCTAGGTTCAACCTGAGTTTCTAACAAAAAATGCCACCATAGTCTAGCTTTTCATGAACATTTTCACTCCCTTTTGCAAAGGAGCATCTCACTCGAGGCGGACCAGAACCACAAAAAATATGAAGGGATCTAGACTATTATCAAAACATTATTTGCACCTTTAACATTTTATCATCTACGGAACTAGATAGTAACTATAACATGCATTCATCACAGAGTAAGCAAAGACATCGTTCACATATATAACACATAATGTTTTTAAATGGGGCTATGCATTCCTCAAATCCAACAACAGAAAAATTCGCAAACTCCATTTTATTAATATAACCAATCATTACATCATGGATCATACATGTCTGTGGGACTCTCTTGACCAGAACATTACATTCAAAATTACAACGCATAAACTGAAACTTCTACGCAAACTCAAAATGTTGCGGTAGTAGCGAACCAAAACAAACTAGAACATAGAATCATTAAATAGAAAAAATTGTTGAATTCATCACTTTGTGCCTTCTTTTATAACTTTTCTCGCTTGGTCTGGTATTCTTTGGGGTTTCTTGATCCTGCCTTGATTTGGTCCAGTTTGACAAAATCTTGGAGTCATTCCCCTTTTTGTTGTTGATCCTTTAAAGTTGGCCCCATTTTCTTGCTTTCGTCGATGTGCTTCTCTGATTTCTGGCTGCGCAGGTTCCAATGTTTTATTCTCAGCCGCACTAAACTTTTGGTGACATGGTTTCGATCATTTTAGCCATTTTTCTTCTGGGACTGCTATTCATCATCTTTCCTAAAAAAAATGAAGGAACCAACAACTTACACCAATATCTACAATAACATAGACTTTGATACTACTATTTAAGTGGAAAAACCACAGGGAAATTATTATTGACGACAAAAAAGACTCTTATGCATCACTTAAATAAGCGTGATCTTTAAGATCATGTCATATGAAATAAGGAATACAACACTAGGCACAAAAATGAAGATGTCCTTACAAGTCACACCCACAATTATTCTTTTTTGTTCTTATAGCGTCATAAGCATTCGAAAATGAAGATTCACGCTCAATACCATGTTTTTGGTTCCTGAATCCTTACCTTCACTTTTCATCAATGTAGAGTCATTAAAATGGCATGGCACCAATTGCGTTGCGAAAAAGGAATGTTGTTGTTGTTGTTATAGTTCCACATAATTAATTAAAATGGTATGTGTTATTTCTTTGCTTTTATTTAGACATTTTGAGAAAATAATTTTAACAAGAGTATTACACAACGTTGCTACTTTATACCTTCCACTAATACAAAAAATATCTATATATTCAAAAATATAAATTAATATTTTAAATTTTAATATTAATATTAAATATACTTTTTATTTTAAAATGTATGTAGTACTATAATTATATTTATTATTAAATAAGTACATTATATAATTCATAATTTTCAAGTTAAGACACATTATCTATATTTTTTAATATATGCATATCGTTTTTTGAGCCTTAAAATGTTTGGTTTAAAAACAAAAATAATAAAATTTGCATATAAATGTTCTAAATACTTGAATAATTCATTTATAAACACTTAAAATTTATAAATACATAATTTTAATTTTGGTTGTTAAATTTATCAATTGTAAATTTTTTAGTCATATCTATCTTTAAATTTTTTGGAGATAAAAATAAGGTATTCAAAGATAAAAATACTTATGAAAGTATTGTAGATGAAAGTTCTCTCTAGCCAATTAAAAAATATTTTTTCTAAAATAATAAAAAAAATTGTAATTTTCATAAATGTTTTTAATGTGAATCTTTTAAAACTTAAAAAACTTAAAAATTAAAAATATTTTGGTTTTAATAAAATATAACATCAGTTTTTATCAGTATCATAAACTAATCACTTAAACTATAAAATTCCAGCTCTATAAGAGCTCTATAAATTACAAACCCTTCGACATATAAGGAATAAACAAATTATCTAAACTAAAACTTATATTTCATAATTATATTAACTCTTTTCATGTAAAGAAATATTAAAACTTGTATTTCATAATTACATTAACTATTTTCATGTAAAGAAATATATGAAGTACAAATCAAGTCTTTCACCCCTTCACCCATTCTAATCTTGTCTAAATTAAGAAACAAAAGAAATTCTAGAATGCACTTGATAAATCATTGAAAGTAATATCAAAACTCAGATTGCCAAATACATTGTAACGAAAGATACGATATCTGATTAATGTATATGGTTTAGTCCTATATCCATACTCATGTGATTGATATCCATACTCATGTGATTGATACAAGGAAAGAAATATAAACGAGAAAATCTCGGTGAAAGGTTGTGATGAGTTGGTGCAGTGACTAATTTGGTGTGCCCTGGCCTTGAACTGTTATGGAATCTAGGAATTCCCTTTCTTTGTATTCCGTGAAAGCCAACAAATTCATAAATACCACGAAGTTCGTTTTCCGGTAAAGTGTTGGTGGTGTTAATCAATGATAAAAATGGAAATGTTTGTATTAATAAAATAAAACCTGCTCGTCAGCTCTAAGAAAGAGAGTTTGAACAAAAGAGTCTCGCTCATCAATGATAAAAATGAAAATGTTTGTATTAATAAAATAAAACCCACTGGTCAGCTCTAAGAAAGAGAGTCCAAAAAAGCCTGGTTCTATAAAATGCTCTACACTTTTCATGCACATTACACATTAAATATAAAACATGGTTTTAGGGAAGTTAGAACAACATCCTAAGAAATAGAAACAAATTCCTATCTTGGGGTTACATGAACCTACTCTACCTATTCTACGATATTCTCCATTATATTCAATAATCAATGAGTCAATTAATAGATGAAATGATTCCTTCTTTGTGCATTTTGTTATTTTTGTTTGAATTTGAGATTTTTAAAAATCATAAGTTTAATTTGTTTAAGTTGTTTAATTTACAAAGCACCAGCTTAAGGAATGAAATGTTCACTGGGTTACATATTACACCTTATATAAAGTCATAAATTTAGGTTAATGTTTATGAAATGACTCACATTTTTGTCAATATTGTTTAAAATCAAGATTTTTAATAATCATAACATTAGGTTATTTAATTTCTCAAGTATAAGTTTCGTAGGGTTTTTTAGGGAGTTGAATTATTTAGGCATTCAAAAATACATTTTAAATAATAGGAAATCACAATCTTGCTAGAAATTTTATTATCAGATTCAAATAAGAAAGATCATTTTCCCTAGGAGTTTTTTAGGGAGTTGAAATCATTTAGGAAATAAAACCAAATACATTTTAAATAATAGGAAATCACAATCTTGCTAGAAAATTTATTATCAAATTCAAATAAGAAAGATAATTTTCCCTGGGAGTACTTTAGGGAGTTGAAATCATTTAGGAAATAAAACAAAATACATTTTAAATAATAGGAAATCACAATCTTTCCAGAAATTGTATTATCAAATTCATACGAGAAATATCATCATCATTTCATTTATTAGGTAGACTACACCTTAATTATATGTTGATTAGTGCCTTGGTGTCACCATATATACTAGCAAACTTTGTAGAGGTTCTTTCAGCCACCCTTTGACACACTTTGACCAAATATTATTAGCATCTATATGCACAATTATCCAAATATAAAAAATTGGATATATGTTTGTGTGTTTGGGTGGAAGTTGTGAAAGTGGTGACAATAAGAAAGTTATGAATCACTTCAATAAACATAATATTTCAGCAAATTTGGTAGTAAATTATGAATAGTTTTGTGTGTTAGGAATTTATAGAAATAGAGTGTCCTTCCAAATTGCAAGTACAATTATCCTTTTGTGTTGTTATATAATGATGCAGGAGCATCCAGCTCATAGTGACGAGGCAGAAAGAATCCAACCAGGTTCACAAGCGGAAACTGAATTGTTAAATTCTGCTGAAGATAATTTTTCTTTTTACTTTATTTTACAAGTCAGCAACAGTTAGATGGTTTACTTTTTTCCAGTTAGGATTACTGTTAGTTTCATTATCGATTGAAGGGTAGTTTCTGTAATTAGGAAAAATAACTCTTAACTATTCTACGAGTCTTGAAATGTTCAAACAATTATGGTTACGAATAGGAACAGAAGTATGTAACTGCCTTTGTAACAGAAGGATAACAAACTGCAAGCATTAACTGAAACAGAGGCTATAAAAGCCAAACATACATGTAAAGAAAAAGTTTAAGTTAAGCAGAGAACAAGTTGAGTAATTGAATAACAGATTTATCAAGCATTCAAGAATACTAGAAAAGTATTGTCCATCTATCTTATTGCCTAAATTATTGATTGATCTCTCATACTTAATTAACAGAACTTTACATTACTGTAAACTAAACATAGTATCATGGCTGCTATATGAGTATGAACTGTAGTTGAAATCATTAGCAAACAAGCACACGGAGATATAGTTGAAAAAGAACAGTTACGCACAGTTAATCGAGACCAGCATACAAGTAAAGAGTCCAACAAACCAATTAAAGGCCAGCAACATAACAAAGCCACAAGCGAAGAGCTACAGGTACCAAATAATACAGTTATTTTCCCTTCATAAAAACGATTTGTATTTATATTGTCCAGGAATAGTATTTCATAATCAGAACCGAAAGGGCCGAAGTCCCTTATGCATTACAAAGACTGCTACAGTCGCGGCAAGGTCAAAACTTGCTCAGAAAACGACAAACAAACATTCAAACGTAAAACCCTCGTTAGGGTTTGAACACGGGTTCGAGATAAGGATTTGTTGAAGCCGCGTTCCAACACAAGGAACTCATTCCATAATGGCAACGACGGACGTGAATCCCACCAGAATCAAACAATAAACTAACAAACGAACCGTATTCAGAACAGAGACCTCTAAACAGTAGGACAATATAGGTTACAGGCCTACCCACATTCACGCTATCGGACATTTTTGAAGACAGAGACGTGCGACATCCAGGGCACCAGAAAAGACCTGCAAACAAACAAGCGAGAGTGAGCTTGAAGCTTAGCAAAACCTGAAGGGACGAAACCCTTGAAAGAAACGAAACCAGCATTACAGAAAATAAAGGGCGAAGGAGAAGAGACCCTCACCTAGAGACCGCGTGAGGAGGAGCCATACATTCAAACCAGAGGACGCCACAGGAAGCTGGAGACCAGAGGAGCAGCTTTGGGTTAGACCTAGAATAAGGAGGTCGTGAACATTGAATCAGAGAAAGATTATTTACCTGCAGCAGAGGTTGAATGAGCTTTTCCATTGTTCCTGTACGCTCCACCACGGACAGCACAGCGTTACCAGCAAATTCATAACCCAAGAATCACTACCAAACCAGATTCGAAAGCAAAGGACCAGAAGACCAACAGTATATGCAGGAACGGGGTAGTAAAAGCCGAATACCAGAGTTGAAACAACTTAAATTCGAATCAGACTTCTTTATAAGCAACCAACCGTTATAGTAAACACTACCAGCACAAAGAGCTCGAATTCATTTATCAAAAACAGAGTAATAGAGCAGCGGAATAACTTACCAAAGATTGGACACAGAAGTTGAGCAAGAAAAATCCAGAGCCGAACAACATAGTTGCAAGCAGGCGGCCAAACAATCAAATGCGCAGAGAAAACCTAAACCCATAACCAGAGCAAGCTCAGATATAACCAACAGCCATGAAATCGTAATCCAGAGCCATCAGAAATAGAATACAGCACCCTCACCATTCTTCCATACGCAGAGCTTGAAACCCTCAGAACCAACAGTAACAATGACAACGAACAATCGAGAAATCGCATAAGGTTAGGGTTAACACCGTTTTCTAAGGTAGAAGGACTGCCGCATTTACATCCTGAGTTAATCCCCAGCTACCCAACGATCGAACGCAGGAAAAAGCGACGGTACCTTGACACGTAAACAGCCAACTGTGACCTTAAAGTGTAAAAGGGTTACGCCAAGTGGGCTGGGTCCCATCAGAGTGGTATCAGAGTATTTAGAGTTGAAAAGATTTGGGAGAAATGGATATAGGCAGACGAGGATGAGTCAGAGGTGCCCATAGAATGGCAGATGATGCGTTAAGGGAAGAACTCAGAATTCTTACTGCTCGATTGGAAGCAGTAGAGGCAAGTAGAAGGAGAGATCCAGAGTTAGGTGATGTGAGTGAAGAAGAAGCGGAAGCACCAGCAGATGGGGCTGAAGGTGACTCACCAGAAGTGAGATGGACAAGTACTTTGAATGAGAATAAATTAGTGAAGACCGTAGGGTCAAGTTTGCAACGACAAAGCTGAAAGGACACGCAACCCTGTGGTGGGACAGTGTCCAGAATGAGAGGAAGAGGTTGAACAAGCCTCCGATAAAGACTTGGGCAAGGATGGTAGCTAAATTGAAGGGCAGATTTCTGCCAAGAGATTATCAAATTGCGTTACATAGGCAAGTTCAGAACTTGAGACAAAGAGGTCTGACGGTGAAAGAATATACAGAGGAATTTTATCAGGTAAACTTGCGAGCAGGATATATAGAGGATACAGCAGAGAGGATAGCCAAATATGTGAATGGGCTGAGGATGGAGATTTTAGACGAAATAAGTATTCTGTCTCCCAACAATACGGAGGAGGCATATCAGAGTGCAGTTAAAGCAGAGGAAAAGCTTAACCGAAGACAGAATGCTCGGAGAGGACGAGGGTCTAACAGAGGAAGAGGCGAGCCCTATGGCAGGGGCCAAACTGCCAGCAACAGCGAAGAAGCCAGCAGTTCGAGAACTTCGGGAACAGCAGAAAAAGGAGATGGAACGAGGGGTGGCAAATCGTTTCAGCGCGGCAGAGGAAATGGTCGTGGAAGGGGAACTGGATACCAGTGTTACATATGCCACAAGTGGGGGCACCGCTCTTTTGAGTGCCCAGAAACAGATTCAACTGGACAGCGAGGCGCATATGTGGCGCAGCCAGAGGAAGCAGCAGCACCTCCTCAAGAGGCAAAAAATGCCCCAGAAACAGGAGAAGCTTTAGTGCTGCATAAGGTGTTGGTGAAGCCAGTTGATGAGAGTATTGAATAGACAAAACGGAAAGCTTTGTTCAGAACAGTTTGTAAGTGGCAAGGTAAGTGCTGTAAAATGATAATTGACAGCGGAAGTACTGACAATTTGGTGTCAGTCGAGATGGTGGAGAAGTTAGGACTAAAACGTCTGAAACAACCCACTCCATATCGAGTTTCATGGTTACAGAAAGGACACCAGTTGCTGGTGGATGAGCAGAGTGAAGTAGAATTTCAGATAGGACATTACAAAGACAAAATTATTTGCGACATTATGCCAATGGACGTGTGCCACATCTTATTGGGCAGACCTTGGCAATATGACAGAAAAGTGACACATGATGGGGAATTGAATTGTTATAAGTTTGAAAAACACGGGGTTAAGCATACCCTTGTGCCTATCAGAGAGGAGAAAGAGGCAGTTGAGGTAAACGAACCAAAGGCATTGCTTATGAACGGAAAACAATTTTTGAAGCAAGTTGAAAACAGTGAGATGAATTATGTTGTGGTGAGAAAGACTAGGACAGTTTTGTTACCCACAGAAATCACAGATTTTCCTGTAGAAATACAGCAGATGTTGGAAGAATTTACAGATATAGTAGTAGACGACTTGCCGGATAAGTTACCTCCCAAGCGGAGCATTAGTCACCACATTGATTTCATACGAGGAGCCAGCTTACTGAATAGGGAAGCTTATCGAATGAGCCCCAAGGATAATGAAGAAATCGGAAAACAGGTGCAGGAGCTATTGGAAACAGGATTGATTGGGGAGAGTTTGAGCCCGTGTGCTGTACCAACAGTTCTCGACCCCAAAAAGGGAGGAGAATGGCGGATGTGCACTGATTCCAGGGCCATCAATAAAATCACCATACGGTACAGATTTCCGTTATCGCGCATGGATGATATGATGGACTGTTTGAGTGGGGCAGCTTACTTTTCTAAGATAGATTTAAAAAGTGGATATCACCATATTCGGATATGTGAGGGAGATGAATGGAAGACAGCTTTTAAAACAAATGAGGGCCTATATGAATGGCTAGTCATGCCGTTCGGGTTGAGCAATGCGCCCAACACCTTCATGAGACTCATGAATGAGATGCTAAAGGAGTATATTGGGAAATTTGTAATTGTTTATTTGGATGACATACTTATTTTTAGTAAGACACGAGCAGAACACATCCGGCATGTGCGTAAGGTGTTAGAGAAGCTACAACAGAACAAGTTATTGATCAATCTGAAGAAATGTACGTTTTTACAGAGAGAACTAATTTATCTGGGATTTGTGATAGCAGAGAACGAATTAAAGATGGATCCGGAGAAAGTGACAGCAATCATAAATTGGCCGTCACCGAAGAGTTTGTTTGAGGTACGAAGTTTTCACGGATTAGCGAGTTTTTACAGGAGGTTTATTAGAGATTTCAGCAAAATCTGTGCTCCTATGTTGGAGACCATCAAAAAGGCCAGCCAACCTTTTCGATGGACAGAAGCAGCAGAAAAGATCTTTCATCTATTGAAGAGGAAAATAACAGAAAGACCGATTCTCAGGCTACCAGACTTTCAAAAACTATTTCAGGTACGTTGTGATGCTAGCGGAACAGTAATCGGGGCTGTACTAAGCCAGGAGGACAGGCCAGTGGCATTCTTCACTGAAAAACTGAATGAGAGTAGATAGAAGAACTCCTCATACGATAAGGAATTCTACGCAGTAGTACATGTGCTAAGACACTGGAGGCCTTATTTGTTGGGAAACGAGTTCGTGCTGTTTTCAGATAATTCTGCATTACAGTATGTAATGCAGCAACACAAACTTAATCATAAACATGCCAAATGGGTGGAGTACTTACAGAGTTTTAATTTTGTACTGAAGCATATCAGTGGACAAGCGAATAAGGTAGCCGATGCATTGAGCAGAAAAGCTTTACTATTGCAGGAAAGAACTGTGCAGGTTTTGGGCTTTGAACATTTACGGGATCTTTATAAGACAGACACAGATTTCATAGAAGCCTATGAGGCATGCCAGAATCCTTTAATACGAGGAAACAGTCCTTGGTTGGACTATAACATACAGGAGAAGTTGCTTTTCAAGGGAGGACAACTATGTATCCCGAGCTGTTCTATGAGGGAGAATATCATTCGTGAAAAACACAGTGGGGGATTGGCTGGACACTTTGGTATTGACAAGACTTTGGAGCAACTTAGTCACTTTTATTTTTGGCTGAGAATGCGATGGGACGTACAACATTTTGTGGCTAAATGTAAAGTGTGTCAACTAGCAAAAGGACATAGCCAGAACACAGGACTGTATACGCCATTGCCTATTCCAGGCAGACCTTTGAATTCAGGAGTTTAGATTTTGTATTGGGATTGCCAAAAACGCAGAAAGGGTATGATTCGGTAATGGTGGTAGTAGATCGTTTCTCGAAAATGGCACATTTTGTACCTTGTCGGAAAACTAGTGATGCCACTTATGTGGCCCACTTGTTTTTTAATGAGATTGTCCGATTACATGGGTTACCAACAACCATCCTATCAGACAGAGACGTAAAATTCACGGGACATTTTTGGCGTACCTTATGGAAAAAGATGAACACCCAATTAAGCTACAGTTCTGCTTGCCATCCGCTTGACCGATGGCAAACAGAAATTGTGAACAGAAGTCTAGGAAATCTGTTACGCAGCTTAGTCAGAGAAAATTCTAGAATGTGGGACCGAGTGCTGGCGCAAGCAGAATTTGCTTACAACGATTCATCGAATCGTAGCACGGGTCTCAGTCCTTTCCATATACTTTATGGCATGCACCCTCGTGGAGTGCATGAGCTTCGGGATCTTGGTTTACAGGAACGACGGAGTGGGGATGGAGAAGATTTTGCAAATGCAATGAGGGATTTACATGAATAGGTAAAGGAAACGTTACAGGACAACAGCTCGAAGTATAAGGAACATGCAGATTTGAAGAGAAGAGAAGTTCATTTTGAGGTAGGAGAAGATGTTCTGGTACACTTACGCAAGGAGCGGTTTCCTAAAGGTACGTACAACAAACTGAAATACAAGAAGACAGGGCCTTGCAAGAACTTGCGGAAGTTTTCAGCGAATGCCTACGAAATAGCACTACCACCTGGAGTAGGCATATCACCTATCTTCAATGTGGCAGATTTGTTTCCGTATACAGGCGAACTGTTGGAAGGGAGGAAGGACGAACCCGGACAATCCACGCGGAACACCCAGGAAGACAGAGACAGTTGGAAGAAACAGATGCCTTATGTCCAACCTCCTGAGATCGAAGGCATCCTCGAAACTCAGGTAGTTAGGCTTACTTGGCGGAAAGATTATTTTCAGTACCTGGTCAAGTGGAAGAACCGTCCGATTGAGGACAGCTCATGGCTTGACGCCAAGCAGATTGAACGAACAGGGACGTCAGTGGAGGAGCTCATGAACCAGAGTCATCATCCTTTCTCACCCCGGGAGCCTAATGCAGGAGCATCCAGCTCACAGTGACGAGGCAGAAAGACTCCAACCAGGTTCACAAGAAAGAAACTGAATTGTTAAATTCTATTGAAGATAATTTTTCTTTTTACTTTATTTTACAAGTCAGCAACAGTTAGATGGTTTACTTTTTTCCAGTTAGGATTACTGTTAGTTTCATTATCGATTTAAGGGTAGTTTCTGTAATTAGGAAAAATAACTCTTAACTGTTCTACGAGTCTTGAAATGTTCAAACAATTATGGTTACGAATAGGAACATAAGTATGCAACTGCGTTTGTAACAGAAGGATAACAAACTGCAAGCATTAACTGAAACAGAGGCTATAAAAGCCAAACATACATGTAAAGAAAAAGTTTAAGTTAAGCAGAGAACAAGTTAAGTCATTGAATAACAGATTTATCAAGCATTCAAGAATACTAGAAAGGTACTGTCCATCTATCTTATTTCCTAAATTATTGATTGATCTCTCATACTTAATTAACAGAACTTTACATTACTGTAAACTAAACATAGTATCATGGCTACTATATGAGTATGAACTGTAGTTGAAATCATTAGCAAACAAGCACACGGAGATATAGTTGAAGAAGAACGGTTACACACAGTTAATCGAGACCAGCATACAAGTAAAGAGTCTAGCAAACCAATTAAAGGCCAGCAACATAACAAAGTCACAAGCGAAGAGCTACAGGTACCAAATAATACATTTGTTTTCCCTTCATAAAAACGATTTGTATTTATATTGTCCAGGAATAGTATTTCCTAATCAGAACTGAAAGGGCCGAAGTCCCTTATGCATTACAAAGAGTGCTACAGTCGCGGCAAGGTCAAAACTTGCTCAGAAAACCACAAACAAACGTTCAAACGTAAAACCCTCGTTAGGGTTTGAACACAGGTTCGAGATAAGGATTTGTTGAAGCCGCGTTCCAACACAAGGAACTCATTCCAGAATGGCAACGACAGACGTGAATCCCGCCAGAATCAAACAGTAAACTAACAAACGAACCGTATTCAGAACAGAGACCTCTAGACAGCAGGACAATATAGGTTACAGGCCTACCCACATTCACGCTATCGGACATTTTTGAAGACAGAGACGTGCGCCATCCAGGCCACCAGAAAATACCTGCAGACAAATAAGCGAGAGTGAGCTTGAAGCTTAGCAAAACCTGAAGCGACGAAACCCTTGAAAGAAACGAAACCAGCATTACAAAAAATAAAGGGCGAAGGAGAAGAGACCCTCACCTGGAGACCGCGTGAGGAGGAGCCATACATTCAAACCAGAGGACGCTACAGGAAGCTGGAGACCAGAGGAGCAGCTTTGGGTTAGACCCAGAACAAGGAGGGCGCGAACATTGAATCAGAGAAAGATTATTTACCTGTAACAGAGGTTGAATGAGCTTTTCCATTGTTCATGTACGCTCAGCCACGGACAACACAGCGTTACCAGCAAATTCATAACCCAAGAATCACTACCAAACCAGATTCGAAAGCAAAGGACCAGAAGACCAACAATATATGCAGGAACAGGGTAGTAAAAGTCGAATACTAGAGTTGAAACAACTTAAACTCGAATCAGACTTCTTTATAAGCAACCAACCGTTACAGTAAACACTACCAGCACAAAGAGCTCGAATTCATTTATCAAAAACAGAGTAACAGAGCAGCGGAATAACTTACCAAAGATTGGACACAAAAGTTGAGCAAGAAAAACCCAGAGCCGAACAACATAGTTGCAAGCAGGCGGCCAAACAATCAAATGCGGAGAGAAAACCTCAACCCATAACCAGAGCAAGCTCAGATATAACCAACAGCCATGAAATCGTAATCCAGAGCCAACAGAAACAGAATACAGCACCCTCACCATTCTTCCATACGCAGAGCTCAAAACCCTCAGAACCAACAGTAACAATGACAACGAACAATCGAGAAATCGCATGAGGTTAGGGTTAACACCGTTTTCCAAGGCAGGAGGACTGCCGCATTTACATCCTGAGTTAATGCCGAGCTACCCAACGATCGAACGCGGGAAAAAGCGACGGTACCTTGACACGTAAACAACCAACTGTGACCTTAAAGTGTAAAAGGGTTACGCCAAGTGGGATGGGTCCCATCATATAACCCCATATAAGCATTTCAAAGTAGAGGTTCACCGTAAATCCCATGTGAGTGGTTCATTACCTAGTTTTTAGAGTGATAAAAAATGACAATGCATGGGCTAGAAAATTCTAAAAATAGAATGTTGTTGGGCTTGTTATTGGTTAGATGTGAATGAAGTAACTCCATATTACCTAATTTTTAACATCTTCAATAGTGATAATAAATGGTATTGCATAGGCTAGAAAATACTAAAAATAGAATATTGTTGAGCTTGTTATTATTTAGATGTGAATAAGATAACTCCACATAATTAATTAATTGCTAAATAACAAAACATGATTGCTTAATATTTAACAATTATTTCAATATATTTAAATACAAATATATATTAATTAATGCTAGCCTAACAAAATTGTGAAGTATTTCTTATTATCCTTGTGATATTTTGGAAAATCAAATTGATAAACTAATTTTTGTTTATCTTTTTGAAATGTTAAAAAACCAAATTAATAAACTAAATATTTGATTTAAACTATAATAATTTAAATCTATAAATTACAAAACCATTATACACTAATAATAAATAGAAACCATTATATTTTAATAATAAACACCGACGATGCGAAATTATACACACATAAATCCAACATTTAAGAATCAAAATAACTCTATAAACTAAATTTTTTATATTGAATTAACTCTTCTCATCCTTTTTAATTATATTAATTCTGTTCATATCCCTCTAAGTTATATTAATAGAGATCGTATGCCCAATAACTACAATGTCTCACCTATTCATAAGCACTAATTATTCAATCTTTTATAAAACCTAAAAGAAACTTTCCCAAAATAAAATACAAAATGCACAACGTCCCACCCTGGTAGTGAAATACATTGTAAGAAAGATGTCTGTGTATGATTGATGGATGGTTTAGTGCTATGTGCGTACTCGTCTGGTTTATAAAAATGTGGGTGAATGGCAGTTATCAATAGTTGTTGTGTCGCGGAATCTACGCACGCCCTTGCTTTTGTAAACCTTGCATGGGCTGGTGCTGGTCCATGTTCACTAATAAGTTCATAGGCCATAGTCATCAAAAAGCCGCCACCGAAGTACGAGAAATCTCTGAGTTCACCACTGTTCGATATTATACCACGGTCTTGTAAGTACCGTGATCATGATGTTAACTTGAAGGAGTTGGGCAATATTCATACGGTAAGGGTAAATCAGTCTGTTATAGGATATTAAATCTCTTGGTATATGCATGTTCTATAACAATATAACATACAGTTTTTATTTTTAATTTATGTAGCCACCAAAACTGTGTGTTATATTGTTATAGTGCATGCATGTACCAGGACATTTAATGCTCTATGACAAATTGGTTAGCCCTTGTCCATACTTATACTACCTTCCATCGGCCATGGTTCACAACTAAAAATCTAATTCGTGGAAAAGAAATAATAGATAAAAAAGGAAAAATACCTACAGAACGTAGATTTACAAATCACACAGACGATACTATGCAAAACCTAAATTTACAGATAACACAGCCTATACTAAACCGAACCGAAATTTACAAATAACACAGACGATACTGCACAACATAGATACTACACAATATAGTTACTGTTTAGAAATTTATGTTAAATGAGGTGTTTGAGAATTGAAATATAAATAGTAAGAAATTTTTGTAGAGATTTTTTAGGAGGATACGTCATATTTTAATAATCATATTTTGGAAAATCAATTTGATAAACGAAGTATTTAATAGTAAACAACATATTATACACGCGTAAACTCAACATTTAAAGATAGGAAAAACTCTATAAACTAAATTTTTTATATTGAAATAACTCTTCTTATCTTTGTTAATTATATTAATTCTTTTCATATCTTCCTAAGCGATATTAATATAGATAGCCAAATAATTATAATGTCTCACCTATTCCTAAATACTTATTATTCAACCTTTTAGAAAACCTAAAGAAACTTTCCCAAATTAAAATACAAATGACGTCTGACTCTGGTAGTGAAATATATGGTAAGAAAGATGCCTATATTTGATTGATGGTCGGTTTAGTACTATTTGCGTACTCGTCTGGTTGATAAAAGTGGAATACCTCAACGAAAAATATGGGTGTATGGTAGTTATTAATAATTAGTGGAGTGACTAATTCGGTGTGTCGTGGAATCTACGTATGCCCGTGCTTTGTACAACTTGCCAGAAGGCAGATTCATAAATCCTGCGAAATTTGTCTCCCTGTACGGTGCTGGCTGGCAGGCTTTAAAATTGACGCGGGATATGCACGTTTTAACTTTTTTTAGCCGTCAAATACGGGTTATTTCAAAATAAACACGTTATTGTTGACTTGCTGATAAATTTTCAAAATGTATAACGAGGTTTTAAATTTTTACATATATATATATATTATATATTTATATCTATTTTGTATATCAAATTTTTATCGTTCTTCCACATGGAATCTGCATATAGATTTTGTTGGAAATGGCAGGTCTTCATTATCGTAAAGGGTTTAATATAAAGGAATGAGGGCAAATTGATCACGGAGAAGACAAGGACAAGATGATTTCAACAATGTCTAGGTTGGTAGAACTTAGGAAGGATGAAGTAGGGTAATGAAAGTAATGAATATATTTAGTGTTTTTTGATCTTATTGTTAATTGCAATTTGCACACTATAGTTATTTAAAACACAAAATTGCTCAGAGACAAGTCAAGCCTCGTATTTACACTTAATTACTGTACAGAAATGGTTAAGATTTAGGAAATTTCTGTTTTGTGAGTATGGATCTCCTCATAATTATAATTATAATGACTATTCTCTCTTGAATTTGTTTGGTTATTGTACTAGGTAGGGTAGGGCAAGGCATGGGTTGCTTCAAAGGCTCAATGAAAGGGTTGAATTAGATATTGAAGAAGCTAATTTGAAATACATAAATTTATTCTCGTTTCCCATTGACATAATCTTCAATAAGATTTTTTCAACTAGCTTTAAGATCAGATCACCAACAGAGGGATTGGGACTTCCTTGGATTCGAACCTTGGCAAAACCAAGGAGCTACACGGTTTCTGCACTACTCCGCTAGACTCCCTTGTAGAAACGTCACAGAGGCTGGATTTTGGGCTCTCCATCCCTATCAAAGCTGGTTGCTGAGCCATATTTAGTCAATTTTCTCTACATTCTAGATAGTAGCCTGGGTTTGTCCATTTCATTTAATAGATTTTTGCATTTTTGGGCTCTCCATCCCCATGGAAACTAGTTGCTGAGTGATGCAGGAGCATTCAGCTCTGAGGAGACGGAAGTCGGGTGACAGTCTCACACAGATGAAATCATGAATTCATGGCTAAGCAGGCATAGGCTTGCCAAGTCATTTTACTTTAATTTTAATTAGTTTATTTTATCATAAGACATTAGGAGTAAGTCGATTGGCAGTCATAGGTTATTTCTGTTGCGAGTAGGAACTATGGACAGCGAGATAAACTGACAGATTAATTAGTTCTTTTGTTTAGTTAATTAGCTCTTTACAGTTGTGTTGGTTAATGCATTTCAGAAACTGGAAATTAGTTACAGTAAAAACTGTTAGGGTAGTTCCAACTGAATTAAACTGTATTATCTCATAAATGTTAAAAGAGGAAAAAGATCATTGTACGGGATTCCTCCCCCCCAAAGAATAGAGAAACAGAAAGAAATATACAGTCATTTTCTTTGCAAATAAAGAACATCTATCTCAAGTTATAATATCATCACTCTAATGAAATTTCTTGCATGTAATATAATTATGTAACTGTAACAAAACTGGCATAAGAGTAACAGTACAGGACGACAAGCGAGGAGGACAAAGAACGGGTGCAGACACAATATTCCAAAACGGGAAGAAGAAGTCAAGAACACGACTGACAAAGAGAGGCAACAGCAAACGTCCAGAGAGCACATGACAGCGTGCGTCCAGAGCGAAGAAACCAATCAAACTGAACAGATATAAAAACCAGGTAACCCGAATAACTTCATCATGATATGAGCAGAGTATTATTTTAAAGAAAGTCAAAAAGAATACAGTATTACATTGCACAGTTGAATTGAATAACTACATATTTGAATTCACGGTCCTTTCGAGACCCAAGAAACACATTTTTGAGAATAGAACAGAATTTACACAAGTAATATTCACAGTCAAGTCGTCATTATAAATTAGAGTCTGCACATTACATCATAGGCCGAGAAATCACCAAAACCCTGTAGTGAGAATAGTCCATAGTATTGACAATCGAAGTTGCGGTTACCCGAGGGTTTTAACAAAACAACCTATCGACGGACGAGAAGTTACAGGCAAGCAGGTGCCAACAGGAACAGACCAGAAAAAGACCATATTACAGACAAGGGTTTTGAAAACCCAAAATATTCATCTACAGGGCAGGGTTTCAGACAAACCCAGAAAACTTATCAAAATAACAGAACCCGTTACTCATTAAAATTGCCAGAGACATAATGAGCTAAGCCTTCGATAACAGACAAAAGCAACGCCCAAGCGATTGCTAACCACAAACAGGACTATGACAAACACTCTATGAACAGAGACCCGACGAGTTAAGACACTACCCGGAGCGAAGAGTCGTAGGGTTGACGTGAAGGCCACAGTCGTGAGGAGCACAACCAAGAACCAACTGGTTCGAACCACCTGCAACCAAAACCAACCGTATTAGTAAGGTCCTAATCCATCAAACCCTCAAGGAACAGAACAAGCGATAACAAAATCAGAGAAGCGTTTACCTGAACAGAGGAGGCCGAATGAACAATAAACGAACCATAAAAATCTGACAGACATGGAGCGAGTGTGTTAGAGCAGTTAAAGGAGAGATAAGGGAGGTGAATCAAAGAGCGAATGTTTACCTCGACAATGAACCTGGAGCGCCGGACAGCTGGACAAAACCCTGTCATGGAAAACCCCTGTCAATAAATCGAATAAGAAGCAAGTTCAACAGTTAAGCATTGAGAAAATCAACCAGCAGATAAACTACAAAACCTGTAGAGCTGAACGGCGCCCCCAAACCAGTGAGCTTCCATCTTCAAGAGTAGGAAAGGGTCGAGAAAACCCACATTACAGACCTCGAAGAACCAGAACGGCCAGGCGAACAGAGTTCCCACAGTGGAGAACAAGCTCTCGGCAGAGTGTCCGAAGAAAGAGCGAAGTGAAAATGATCAGCAGAGGGATGTCAACGGGTGCTTTTGAGTGAGGTTAACCGACAGGTACAGGTGAGCGCCCGGTGAAACAAGTTTCCCAAACCCTAATCCTTCTACCGAGACAAGGTACAAATCATTAACTCGATCATTGAATTGCCCAGGACACAGGTCATATCAAATAGCGATCCTTAGTTTGGTGGGAGGCCATCATAAGTGGTATCAAAGCTAGTTTTCTTTAGTAGAACTAATGGAACAGGCAGAAGGTGAAGGTGAAGTAAGAGGAAGAGGACGAATTGTCCACAGGCCAGTAGATGGTGGGTTGCGAGAGGAGATACGAGTTTTGCGTGAGAGATTGGCAGTGATAGAGGCTGGAGGAAGAAGGAACCCAGCAGATAACAGTGATGAAGAGGCAGTTGAACCAGAGGCAGATGAGTTTGAGGGAATAACACCGGAACTGAGATTGTTAAAGTCAGTTTTGTTGTCCAGTCATAAGCCAAAACATGAGTTGCCTACCTATGACGGAAGCTTATCGCCAGATGTGTTGTTAGATTGGCTAAGTGAAGTGAATAAATTCTTTAAGTTTGAAGAGACCAGCGAAGACAAACAAGTAAGGTTTGCCGCCACCAAGATGAAGGGACATGCGTCCTTATGGTGGGACAGCGTTCAGGCAGAAAGAAGGAGGTTAGGCAAACAGCCAATCAAGAAGTGGGCTAGGATGGAAGCAAAGCTGAAAGAGAAGTTCCTACCGAAAGACTATCAGATTATGTTGTACAGGCAGGTACAGAACCTGAAACAAAGGGGAATGACTGTTAGGGAGTTTACAGAGGAATTCTATAAATTGAATCTGCGAGCAGGGTATGTGGAAGATACCTCAGAGAAAACAACCAGGTTTGTAAATGGCTTGAGAGGGGAGATCTTAGATGAAATTGGTATTCTTTCACCACAAATATTGGATGAAGCCTATCAGTTTGCACTGAAGGCAGAGGAAAAGATAAATAGGAAACAGAACACTAGGAGAGGAGGTGGTTCTGGCAGAGGAAAAGGCAAGGTTTATGGCAGAGGTAGAGGTGCGAGTCCAAACGAAGAGGGCAGCAGTTCCAAATCTGCTGGTATAACAGATAAGGACAACAGCAGCAGAGAAGGACAACCAGCTCAGAGAGGATGAGGATTTGGTCGAGGCAGGGGAACTGTCCAGTGTTACCGTTGTCATAAGTTGGGACACAAGTCTTATGACTGTCCTGAAGGTGAACCAGCAGGAGGAAGGGGAACCTATGTTGCTCAGCCAGAGGATGCAGAGGAGACACCTCAAGAAGCGGAGAACACACCTGAGATAGTTGAAGCCTTGGTATTGAATAAGGTGCTGTTAAAGCCAGCAAAGGAAGTTGCAGAGCCAGATCAGCGAAAGGCTTTGTTTCTCACTGTTTGCAAGTCACGAGGTAAGTGTTTTAAGGTGATCGGTGACAGTGGAAGTACCGATAACTTGGTAGCTGTGGAGATGGTGGAGAAGCTGGGATTGAAGAAGCTGAAACATCCCACTCCCTACAAAGTATCGTGGTTGCAGAAGGGGCATCAACTGTTAGTTGATGAACAGTGTGAGGTAGAATTCCAGATTGGTAAGTATAAAGACAAGATTCTTTGCGATGTCATGCCAATGGATGTCTGTCATTTGATGTTAGGACGACCTTGGCAGTTTGACAGGAGTGTAGTTCATGATGGGAAAACTAACTGCTACAAGTTTGTGAAAGATGGGATCAAGCATACACTTGTGCCCATCAAAGATGAAAACACAGCAGACGCTAGTGGAGTGAAAGCACTGCTGTTAGGTGGGAAGGAATTCATAAAACAGATTGAGGACAGCGAGATAAATTTTGTTGTCATAAGGAGACCAAGAGCAGTGGTACTCCACACACAGGTTTCAGATTTACCAGAGGAAGTTCAGAGGTTGCTGCAGGATTTTGGAGACATTGTGGTGGATGATCTTCCAGATGAGTTGCCACCTAGGAGGGGTATTAGTCACTGCATTGACTTTATACCAGGGGCAAGCCTGTAAAATAAAGCAGCTTACCGCATGAGTCCCAAGGACCATGAAGAGATTAGGAAACAGGTCCAAGAGTTTTTGGACAAAGGTTTGATTCGGGAGAGCATGAGCCCGTGTGCAGTGCCTACTGTTTTGGCTCCCAAGAAAGGAGGAGAATGGAGAATGTGTACGGATTCCAGGGCGATTAACAAAATTACCGTGAGGTACAGGTTTCCCTTACCAAGGATGGACGATATGATGGATTGTCTGAGTGGAGTGACTTACTTTTCAAAAATTGACTTGAAGAGTGGATATCACCATATCCGGATTCGTGAGGGAGATGAGTGGAAAACTGCTTTCAAAACAAACGAGGGCTTATACGAATGGCTGGTGATGCCGTTTGGTTTGAGCAACGCTCCCAGCACGTTCATGCGCCTGATGAATGAAGTGCTGAAATAATTTAACGGTAAGTTTGTTATAGTTTACTTGGACGATATTTTGATTTTTAGTAAGACTAAGGAGGAGCATTACAGGCATTTGCAGAGCGTGTTGAGAAAATTACAGCAAAACAAGCTGTTAATTAATTTAAAGAAGTGTACTTTTTTTCAGAGAGAACTGATATATCTGGGTTTTGTTATTGCGGAGAATGAATTAAAAATGGATCCAGAAAAAGTGGCAGCTATAGTTAGCTAGCCTTCTCCGAAGAGTTTGTTTGAAGTTCGAAGTTTCCATGGACTTGCCAGTTTTTACAGGAAGTTCATCAGAAATTTCAGCGAGATTTGCGCACCGATGTTAGACACAATCAAGAAAGTAAATCAGCCATTTCACTGGACTGAAGCAGCAGAAAACAGTTTTCAGATCTTGAAAAAGAAGATTACTGAAAGACCTGTGTTAAGACTGCCTGATTTCAACAAACTTTTTCAAGTTCGTTGCGACGCCAGTGGTACAGCCATTGGAGCAGTCCTCAGCCAAGAGGACAGACCAGTTGCTTATTTC
>APFE030117959.1:71687-96544 GCA_000404065.3 Pinus taeda
ATGGAGGCCGTAGCCTTAGATAGGTTGTTGAATCTTTTGGGTTATCATATCATTTTGGAATCAGTCCAAGTTTGTCTTCCTTTTTGCTGTAAGCCAGTTTCGCATGACATTGAGTTATGAATAAAGAGGACATTTTGTGATCGATTACTGAGTTTTATTAGGAGACTATAGCTCTCAGGTTAGGGCCCAACCTGAGAGCCATAGATCCCCTCTGTTGTAGTATTGTTCTATTTCTTTTTCCAGCACTTTGAGTTTCATTTGCACATGCAATTTGAATGGCAGTCTTGTAATTCGATTTTCTTAATGAGTTAGAAAGATTTTGTTTATGGTACAGTCACTTTCACTTGTTTAGCGTAGCACATGATACATGACATCCATTGGAGCTCCATTAAAATCGTTTGTTAAGGCTCACTGCCATCTTGTTTGAAGGTTGGGGTGTAGTCCATAGCAGACCACCAAAAACACGCATGAGTTGGTTGATACAGTTATGATTTGGATTTAGATGCTTCCTTGTCATTTATACGAACCACACATCTCTTCATCACAGTGCCATACGTATTTCTCCTTGCGTTTTGGATCACTGTTCAACAAAATCACAATATACTTAGCGTAGGTTGATGCTTTCTTGGTTTGATCAACAGTTTCGGTCATTTGTTTCATTTACACTCTTCTCCATCTCGTTCATTACCATCTTGTCTGTTTTAACCTTGCATGCAACCACGTTTCTTTGCCTTTCACCGTGTTCTGCCCGTTCCTAAAACATCTCCTAATCCTCGCTTAGCCTCATTCCTTGACCTTTCACGTCCATCACTCCAACACGCTCCCCCCACCTGTTTTCCATCTCATCCTTCCATTCCCGAGCCATCACCAGCCTGATCCTTACCTCTCACATCCCTTCCTACCCATCCATCACCTTTTCCTCACCCCAGTCCTCCACGGTAGGCCATCCTGTAGCAATTCAGAGACATCATGTAGCAATTCAGAGACATCTTGTAGAAAACCCTGAGTTTCCTGTAGAATCCCCTGCAGACATCCTGTAGGAGGTCTTCCATGTGGTTGCTGAGCTTCTGCACGTGGGACGCCTCTGTGGATGGATGCCAAGGGTCCATAGGGACCTCACTTAGCCTCCCCAACCTGTCCCACGCTTTCCTTCCTTCTCCATCCAATCTGCACAATCAAACCCTAATAAGTAAACAAAACACCATCACTCCACCTACTTAATGAAAAAGTATAAAAACATGTCCTTGATAATGTGAGTAGTTTAGATTCATGCATTTCCACTTGTTATATGTAGTAGCAGCATTGGTATAAGTATTACTCATCCTTATTGCATTATAGAGATTAGACTAGTCAAATTAGGGTTTCCTAGGGGTACATGCGTTGAATTACTTTTAGTTCATTTTGTCAATTAGCTTAGTCTCCTTTGAGCTAGCTTTCGTCCATCATTGATAAAGCTTCTTCTGTGAGCCTATAGAAGTTTGCTTGAGCCCTAGTGGACTTGTGCCAGCTGACCAAGTGACAGCTGCGACAAGAGCTAGTACTTGTGCATATAGCACCGTCGCTTCCAAGTTTGTACGAACAACCGGGTTGATAAAATGAGAGAAAGGAAGCCTCAGGAGTTGTAGCATTATTGCTACAATACTGGAGCTCACCATCTTTAAATAATTAACATTATTAATAATATAATTTTTTAAATATTAAATTTAAAAAAAAAAATTATTAATTTTTCATTAAAAATTATATATATATATATATTATATATAATATATATATACATATTATATATAAGTATAAACATATATTTATTATAAACCATTTATTGTTTTAATGCATACCAACTCACATATGGTTTGAAGCTAAGACACTCATTAAGGTACAGTTTAAGGATCAAATAACCTTATAAACTAAAAAAATTATAATAAATTAAGTATTAATTTTTCATTTTAATTAATAATACCAACTCTTTTTATCTTTTCTAATTATGTTAAGTAATGTCGATCAATAGCCAAATAAATTTATATTAAATTAACCATTAATTTATACCAACTCTTTTTATCTTTTGTAATTATTCTAAGTAATGTCGATCAATAGCCAAAAAATTATATTATCTCACCTCTCCATAAATTAATGTATAGATCAAAATACAAATTAAAACAAAATACCTCAACTCTTCATAACCAGAGTCAAATATCAATTTTTTCAATGATATCGAACGCAACTTAGATCTCCATTTTCTTTTTCACTTTGGTAAGATATTTTAAAACTTGAACAATTAGTTTATGTTTTAATTGTTCATGTTTTAAAATATCTTCCCCAGGTTAAAAAGCAAATGTAGTTCTAAACTGCATTTGATATCATTGAAAAAATTGATATCTGACTTTGGTTATGAAATGCATTGAAGGGAGAGATGTCGATATTTGATTGATTGACGGTTTAGTGTTAAATGCATACTCATCTAATTGATACCAGGGAAGAAAAATCAGTGAGAAAATCCAGATGATAGACAACCACCAATTGGTGCACTGATTGATTTTATGTTTCGTGGCCTTAAGTGTCATGGAATCCAAGAACTGCCTTCCTTTGTAATACTTAAATGCGTACCCATCTAACTGATACCAGGGAAGAAAATTTAGCAATAAAATCCGGGTGATAGATAGCCATCAATTGGTGCACTGACTGATTTTCAGTTTCGTGGCCTTAAGTGTCATGGAATCCAGGAACTCCATTGCTTTGTAATACTTGGAAGCCATCAGATTCATCGACTCGGAGATGTTTTATCTTCACTCGAAATTGCATAAAAAGTGGAAAAAATCTTATCTTCACTCGAAATAGCATAAAAGGTGGCACAAGTCTAATAAAAAGGAAAATATAATCATAAATTCAAAAGACATAGTTATGGAACTCATTTTGATTTGATGGGTATAAACTCATTGTCTGATCACATTGCAACTATTTGAAATCAATTTTGCAGTGAAAGATGTAATATTTTGATTTATGAATATGTAATAGAAAAATTTGATCTAGACATTTATGATCTAGATATTTACACAACACATAAAATGTTGAGATATTAATCTCAGTGTTAGTTAGTCGTTGGTTAGGTGTCATCTTAATTGATTTTTTTTCTAGGTCTCATAAGTAGTTTAGTATTACTTGAGTTTTACGCCGTAAGTGCCGCGTTTTACTTCAGTTATTTATTATTGATGTTTACAATATAACCTATTTAGTCATTCAAAATATTGAGAAGAGAAATCTCTACTCCACATTTTAGATTCATTCTTTGTCATGGTATCAAAGCTCAACCTGTCTAAAACTCATTGACAACAACAGAGAGAGACAAGTTTGTGTAAGACTCCATGAGAGAGCAGCAACCTGAGTGAAGATAGAAAGTGTAAGCCTCTCTCAGAGAGCAATAGAGGTTTGAAGAAGCTTGTGAAGAAGCAACAAGTTAACCAAGAAGCCAACGACAACAATGCTCTGTTGAATTGATCAACAATGTGTTAGTGTTGTAATGCTCCCCTTCGGCTATGACAAAGGGTTTGAAGAAGGCTATGAAGAAGCATCAAGTTAACCAAGAAGCCAACTACAATAATGCTCTGTTGAGTTGATCAATAGTGAATCAGTGTTGTAACGCTCCCCTTCAGCTATGAAAAAGGCTTCTTCCCTTGACCGTCGAGAGAAGATTTAGCACACTGCCTAACCATCCTTTCCATTGCATTAGGAAAAGTCAAACATGTTGGAAGAATCATCGCACCTCTATGGAATTTGTAATTTCCACCCTCGGGATCCTAGTTACTGGTTTGGAATGTTTACCAACACCTGTGGGTTTTTCTGTAATGGAAACCTCTTCATCTTATCAGAGCCTGGACAGAGGTTCGATTCCCCCGAGTTGCATTTGAGGGCGGTTGTTGGAAGAATCACTACACCTCTATGGAAACCGTAATTTCCACCCTGGCAACCGTAGTTACTGGTTTGGAATGTTTACCAACACCTACGGGTTTTGGTGTAACTGAAAACTTCTTCATGGTATCAGAGCCTGGACCCAGGTTTAATTCCCCCAAGTTGCATTTGAGGGGGGATGTTGGAAGAATCACCACACCTCTATGGAATCCATAATTTCCACCCTGGAAACCCTAGTTACTGGTTTGGAATGTTTACCAAAACCTGCGGGTTTTGGTGTAATGGAAAACCTCTTCATGGTATCAGAGCCTGGACCTAGGTTCGATTCCCCCGAGTTGTGTTTGAGGGAGGGTGTTGGAAGAATCATTGCACCTCTATGGAATCCATAATTTCGACCCTAGGGATCCTAATTACTGGTTTGGAATGGTTACCAACACCTGCGGGTTTTGGTGTAACGGAAAACCTCTTCATGGTATCAGAGACTGGACCCAGATTCAATTCCTCCGAGTTGCATTTTAGGGTGGGTGTTGGAAGAATCACCACACCTCTATGGAATCAATAATTTCCACCCTCAGAATCCTAGTTACTGGTTTGGAATGTTTATCAATACCTTCAAGTTCACGAAGTGTTTTCAAAAAGTCAATATTTGTGAATTGTAAGAAAGGTACTCAGTACTATTTTCAAAATGCGTTCATATGTTTAATGAATTTTTTTTAAACCGTATGATTTGAAAAAGGAATATTGTAGTACCTTAAAATGAGTATTTAAAATAGGCGTATTGGGTTTGTAGTTTTTTTTTTAGTTTTTTAAAAAATTAAAAAACTTCGAAAATAAATGAGATTTTTTAAAAGTTTTTTTAAAGTAAAAACTTGGAAAGGAAAAAGAGATTTAAAAGAGGTTTAAAAGAAGGGAAAACATTTTGTATTCAAATAAATGGCTTCCTTTAGTGCTTTTCCACAGAACCCGACTCTATTTGGCAAAAATATGAGTTTTGGCTTCTAAGAATGTCGACATTCCTGCAAGCCCAAGAGTGTTGGGATACACTTCAGACTGTATATGTAGAGCTGACTCAAGAAACATAGGCAGTCATGACTAATAATGAGAGGAATGGAGCGAATGAACTCAAAAAGAAAGAACACAGAGCCAGATGTTGGATTTAAAACTCAGTTGTTGATTCTATTTTCAACAAGATAATAGGCGCATCCACAACACATGAAGCTTGGGAAATATTGAAAGCTACATATCAAGATAATGATACAGTGAAGACAATGAAATTACAGACAATGAGATCACAGTTTGAAATCCTAAAGATGACTGACACAAAAAATGTGGATCAGTTGATGACTAGAGTTGCGGGAATAGTAAATCAGATCAAGCTCATTGGTGAAACCATTTCAGCTGATAAAATTGTTCAGAAAGTCCTTCGAATTCTGCCCAAGAAATATGACATGTTTGTAACGGCCATTCTGAAATCCAAAAATCTTACAACTTTCTGAGTAGAACAGTTGACTCGATCACTTCTAGCACACAAAACAAGACTCAACTTGATAGAAGATTCCATGGAACAATCTTTCAAAACACAACTCTCTTTTGGCAGAGGCAGAGGCAGAGGACATAGAGGTGACAACAAGAAAGGCGGAGGCTGAAGCAAAGGAAAATTAGAGCATCATCATGCAGTAGAGCAGTGGAGACCTCCACAAAATCAAACTTGAAGAAGTGGACCTTGGAGCAAATATAATGTCTAGTGTTATTATTGCAGCAAATTTGGGCATTATTAAAATTAATGCAAAAAGAAACAGTCAGATCAGAAGAGAGGAAATGTCCATCTCTCCAACAATGAAGGATAATCCTCAGAAACAATGTTTCTTTCATGCAATCATTCTGAAGACACTCACAATAAGGATCTTTGGTTGATGGACAGTGGCTACAACAATCATATGATAGGTAACAAAAATCTGCTTTCTTATCTTGATGCTTCCACAACATCATAAATTACTCTTGGATATCGTTCTTGCATTAAAGCTGAAGGAAAAGGTATTGTTCCTATTCTTATTAAACAGAATCAGTAGAAATACATTTCTGATGTTTATTATGTTCCAAATCTGAAGCATAATCTCATTAGTGTAGGACAACTGATGGAACATGATTATGATGTAATATTTCAAGGGAACACATGTTATAACTATAACAAACCTCCCAATAGAAGAATAATAATTGAGGTTGAAAAAACTAAGAATAGGATGTTTCCTTGGACTCTTAGAAGTCAAAATATTTCACAATCATTTGTACACAACGTGTCAAGAATAGATGAGCCTCAGCTATGACATTCTAGATATGGCCATATACCATTCAAAAGTCTAAGTCAGCTTCAGAAACAGTCAAGATTCATTGGTCTCCCTACTATGAATGAGAAAGACTGTAATTGTGAAATTTGTGTTCTGTCCAAGCAAAAAACAGACAAATTTCCCACATCTTCCTCTAGAGCAAAAGAGCCTCTAGAACTTGTACATTCAGACCTATGTGGCCCAATGCAGACACAATCTATTGGTGGTAGTCTTTATTTTATCACATTCATTGATGATTATAGCAGGAATACATGGGTGTATTTACTCAAAAACAAATTAGATACATTCTCAAGGTTCAAAGAATTCAAAGGAGAAGCATGAAAGCAGAGTGGAAAGTCTTTGAAAGTACTCAGATCCGACAGAGGAGGAGAGTACAAATATAATCACTTCAAAGCATTTTTTCAAGAGCAAGGAATCATAATGAAAAAGACAAAAATATATACTGCACAACAAAATGGAGTAGTAGAAAGGAAAAATCAATCAATCATGAACATGGGCAGATGTATGCTTCGTGAGAAGAAGTTGTCAAACAATTATTGAGCTAACGGAGTTTCGACAACAACGTATGTTCTCAACAAATCTCCAACAACAACTCTCCAAGATATAGTTCCTCAAGAAGCATGGGATGATAAAAAGGTAAATGTATCTCACTTTAGAATTTTTGGATCAGTAGCTTTTTCACATGCTCCTAAGAAGCTAAGAAATAAGCTTGGTGATAGGAGTGAAAAAAGTATTTTTGTAGGCTATAGTGAGTAGTCAAAGGCATACAAAATTTATAATCCAATTACAAAGAAGTTTGTTTTAAGCAGAGATGTAAATTTTTTTTAAAATAAATCTTGGTCTGGTGAAGTTGATGAATATTCAATTCAGTCTTTTTATCTACCAGAGCCACGAATATTGCAGGCTGAAAATGGTACATCTTCAAGCAGTGAATCCACCAGTGATTCAACATCTTCACAAGACAATCAGAAAACAAGAAGCATCAGAGAAATATATGAGCAGGAGAATGAGTTTGACCAACATAATTTGTTTGCACTTATTTCGTCTCAGCCAACTCATTTTGAAGAAGCAGTTAAACAAAAGCATTGGGTAGAAACAATGAACCAATAAATTGTTGCAATAGAGAAGAATCAGACTTGGGAATTAGATGATCTCCCAAGAGACAAAACCAGAATTGGTGTAAAATGGGTATATAAGACAAAGATGAATGAAAAAGGAGAGATTGAGAAACATAACACAAGGTTGGTTGCCAAAGGATTCTCACAACATTTTGGTGTCAACTATGGTGAAACCTTTGCTCCAGTAGCAAGGTTAGACACTGTCAAAACCATTTGTCCACAATAGCTCGACATAAATGGAAAGTACATCAACTTGATGTAAAATTTTCTTTCCTAAATGGTATATTGCAGGAAGAAGTTTATGTAGAGAATCCTCTTGGTTTTGAAGCTCTAGAAAAGGAACGTAAGGTATACCAATTGAAGAAAGCCTTGTATGGTTTGAAACAAGCTCCAAGAGCTTGGTACATTGGCATTGACACATATCTCATCAAAAGCGGCTTTTTCAGAATGCAATCATGAGCTAACATTGTATACCAAAATGCATGAATGTAAAATTTTGATTGTATGCCTTTATGTGTATGGTCTTCTTTATACAGGAAATATGACATTAGACGATTTCAAAACAACAATGCAAAAAGAGTTTGATATGACATATCTAGGAGTCATGGAATACTTGTTAGGCATTGAAATTCACCAATCTGCTAATGGAATTTTTTTCGGTCAACAAAAATATGTCAGTGACATAATCAAAAAGTTCAAAATGACCAATTGTAAACTTGTAGATACACCAATTGCTCAAGGCAAAAAATTCAGCAAAGAAGATGTGGCACCACCAGTTTACTCCACACTGTATAAAAGTCTAGTTGGTAGCTTATTATATCTCACTTCAACTAGACCTGATATTATGTTTGCAATAAGTTTGGTCTCCAGGTTTATGCAGTCACCTAATATTTCTCATTGGAAGGTTGCAAAAAGGATCTTAAGGTATATTAACAGGAAAATAGATTATGGTTTGTGTTCTACACATTCTGAAAATTGTTCACTTTCAGGTTATACAGACAGTGATTATGGAGGGAGTTTAGATGACTGCAAAAGCACCTCAGCATATGCTTTTGATCTTGGAACCAATATAATTTCATGCGCATTGAAGAAACAATCAATTGTTTCAATATCTTATGCAGAGGAAAAATATGTAGCAGCAAATTCAGCAACTTGTTAAGCTGTGTGGTTGAGAAGATTATTGAAAGATACTTCAAATATTCAGAAGGAGCCAACTCCAATCTATTGTGATAACAGTTAAGCTATTTCCTTATAAAAAAGCATGTTTTCCACAAAAAGAGCAAGCACATTGATACTCGTTTTCATTTCATCCGCGAGCTTGTCAATGATGACGACACAATAATTTCTTTCTGTGGTTCGAAAGATCAACTAACAAACATTTTCACCAAGCCATTGGGCAAGAATGTATTTGAATTTAAAAAAATAAACAACTTGGCATTGTAAGTATCACTACATGTAACAATTGAGATTGGGATGGGCTATTGAGATATTAATCTCACTATTAGTTAGTTGTTGGTTAGGTGTCATCTTAAATGATTTCTTGTCTGCTAGGTGTCATAAGAAATTTAGTCTTACTTGAGTTCTACTCCATAGGTGTCGAGTTTTACTTCAGTTATTTATTGTTGATGTTTACAATGTAACCTATTTAGTCATTCAAAATCTTGAGAAGAGTAATCTCTGCTCCACTTTTTAGTTTCATTCTTTGTCATCAAATAATTTCAAAGCCATTAAAAACTGATTTCTCGTTTAGATTTTCAGGGTAATGTCTTCAATCCTATAGTGTGATACATATTTTCATATATTACTATGTGGTTGAGTTTATATATATTTTATTTTTCTCTCATTCAAATTAGCATTTCTATTGGATATGTTACTATTTATTTTTTATCACCAATTTATTTTAACACTAATTTAAGTTATAGTTTCTACACTATTAATTTACTATAGAATATATGGGATTTGATTTCATTCTTAAATGAGTTGTTGGATAACATTCACCTCTAGTGACTAAATCTCCAAGTCTATTTGCATTATTACATCACCTATTGAATTAAACTAGATTGTATATTTTAGGAATATTTGGAAAAGTCAAATTTTTCTACCTCACTTTTGTGGTGAGATTTCATAATACTTTTGAAATATGCAATCTAGATCAAAATGGCTAGATAACCCACAACTTTTTCTATCTAAGAAGAGCACCAACATAATGAATAAGTTTGAATGCTAAGGAGGTTACGTATTACACCGTATATAAGGTCATAAATTTTCATTAATGTTTAATCTTATTAATGGATGAAATGACCACTTTTCTAGTGCACTTTTTAAATTTTGTTTGAAATTTACATTTTTAAGAATCATAAGTTGGAGAGAACTAGAATAAGGAATGAGTTTGATACAGAGGGGGTTACATATTGCACCCTATATAAGGTCATAAATTTAGATTAATCTTTAGTCTAATAAATAGAAAAAACAACTCTTTTTTGTGCATTTTCTAAATTTTGTTTAAAACAATTGCCTTAGGGTTTTTTTGAGGAGTTGAGTTCATTTTGGCATTCAAAAACACATTTTAAATAATAGTAAAACACAATATTGACAAAAAAATGTATTATCAAATTTAGAAAATAAATATTATTTCATTTATTATTTAGAAGACACCTTAATTAAATGGTCATGCCTTGCTGCCATCAAAAAATGCTTGGAAATAATTCTTACATTAGTAAACAAGTACGATTGGGTTGTTGGTTGTTAGTGTTTTGTTGAGAGATTTTCTCAACAACATTTTCCTTGTTTGGAATCTGTTGGATCTCATGAGAACTATTTATGTGGGTTGTAATTTAGCTTTAAAATGAAGAATACAAATTCATTTGTGTGTAAATTTGTGCACAATGTATGCTCCTCCAATTTTTTTGTTAATATCAAAGGCCATGTAGGTCTGAATCCATCAAGGGAGGGCCTAATAATATGTAAAGACTAATAGTCAATCCTTTGTAATAATTAGATTAGGTTAATTGTAACTGTGTAAGTGTGAAAGTGGATAGTTTATTTTTCTCTGTTTGAATTAGAGAGTTGCTATTAGGAAAGACACCAAAATGTAAGTGATCTAGGCATGTAAATGTATGCATGAGGACTCTATAGAGAAACACAATAGATCATATTTCATCACAGTGAAGGGAGCCATTGTCCATGGCAGAGTTGCCATTTGTGTTATTCTAGAAATTGTGGAGGTGTAAAATAGAAATGTCGATCCCTTGAGTTTTCAACATGAAACAAAAACGATCATCTGCAGAATCCATTCTTAGTCTACAAGAAGTGTTAATTTATTCTCACGATGATGAAGGATTGTGTCGTTGTTATCATATTGTAATTCTAAATGGGTGACCTCCTCTACACTGTTTGTTGCAATGTGTTTTGTTGTCAACCTATCCATATGCAAACACATTTTTAAAATTATATAAATGTTCTTATTGAGTGTGATATTTGGGATGAATGAAACCAATGCATGAATTTTCAATAAATGATGCAGGCTACAATTGGATCAATCCACAGAATTTTGGAGAATTCTTGGTTGTGATATTAGCATTCCAAAATGGTATACACATGCATAAAATGAGTTTGGACTTCGCTCTATGACGCCTTTTGAAGAGAGAAATGAATGTGATGTGACCTCTACAAGGAAATATGTGTTGAGGAGTTCAACATTCCCCATGGATACATACATAGCTTTCCAGGCACAACTGCTTTTTTGAAGAGTTTGGAAAGTTTGGACATTGATTTCAATTCAAAAGATAAAACAGAGAGGTGTCGAGTTTGTGAGCGTGTGGCTACTTTTGGGTTATTTAATTGGGAGGATACATATATCATAGATTCATCAGATTTGCACGTTTGGGGGAATACACTTGATCCAACGTTGGCAGAATAATTTTTTTTTCGTCATGTGTAAGATATTGGTTTTTTGTTTTCTATTTGGTGCATAAAATGGGTGTGCTTTTTGTTAGAATTCCATAAAGGAATATATATTCCATTAATCAGATATGCAATTACATATATACAAGAGTATTGTCTCAAGATAGGAAAAATATCTTGGACATACAATCTATTGGTTGAGAGCATATCTCAACCACACATCAAATTAGGGAAACCACTCTAATAGAATAGGAACAAACTCTTTACATAGAAAGTCACACTAGAGACAAGTAGGAAATAATATTCCAATGCATCCCCTTAATGAGTACTTGTCTCGATATCAATTTGCAAAATCTAGTTGTAGTCAAACATAAAAGAATATGTTGATGTCCATATAAAGAAGCTATCATCCACCGGGATGCATGGATACTAACCGCTGCAACCGCCAGTATTATAGGATGTCCTTTCATACATGGTTCTTCCAACCATTATAACTTCACACATGTACCTGTACCTGTAAATCCCCCTCCCATATCATCATGGGTTTTATCGGATTACCTGTAACCATGCTTTGGGTTTTAATGGATCACAATCAACCATGCCACCAAGGGCTCTCAGCCACCAAGGCTAAACATAGCCACCAAAGCTCAACTCAACCATGAAGGCTCAACACAGCCACAAAGGCTCACGACAACCACTCTGGGCCAAAAACTTGCCACTAAGGCACTCCAGCCACTCTGGGCCACAAACCTTCCACTAAGGCACTCCAGCCACTAAGGCTCAGAAAAGACCCAACTCAACCAGGTCAAGGCTTTTCTCGGCTAACCCTAAACCATGCCAACAGGAATCTTTGTCCCACTTCACTCTTACACGTGGTTTTTGGCTTACCACAAACTGACACTGCAAATACAAAGTGGTTTTTAGATTATCACGAACTGTATGGAGATACACATGCAATACAAGGATTACAACACAACTCCAACTCTTGGAGATACCAGGTACATAAATTACAAAGACCACTACAAACCCTCCTAGACTTGCTTAAAATTAATATGTGTGACTGATAATAATATTGAGTCTCGATTATTTCAACATGCACTCATTTATTTTGTTTGTCCATCTCATGCTGCTTCAAGAAACTAATATCCACTGCCACAATTAACTTCTTGTAAAATCATATCCAAACTTGGTGTCTTCATCTTGAATATTTCTAAATGAAATTCACAATGGTTAGAGTGATCAGTTCTAACGAATAACATTTACATGTTAAGTTGATCAGGCTCAACATCTCTGATTTGTAAAAAATAATTCAAGAAAAAAAAATCATTTTACCAAGAAACACAACAGATCCACGGTTCTAGTAGCTCAACGCACAAGCAGTGTACAACACGCCACATTCACCTCCGATTCAGTTCACAAAGCCCAGTCACATGCTCAGACAACATGATCTTTCCTCTGACAACTTTGGGATCCAACGACCTCTATGTGCACATAGAAGATGGTGATTTGTTATTGCTGCCCTCTGGATTAGCATCCCCACCATAGACAAGAGGCACCAGACATCACGTGTTCAAGCCCTTTCCACTGTACAACGACACACCATTGATGACTACCCCATTGCCCAGGCAGACCTTGGTGGGGAATTCATGATCGAGAGTGTCGACCCCCACTGTGGTGATCCAAGGGGCGACGTTTGACACCTTCGGAGCACTCAGGCCATCATTTCGTGCTGACGCAGAAACAAACACCCTTCGCTTCACTGCCTCAAAGGTGCCAATCGCAAAGCCATCTTGATTATAAGGATAGTTGGTCCTCTCATCGACAGAGAAAGAATGTTTACTTTGTCGTCTACCGCCTTGTCGAGAGCAGAGAATATGTCTGAATCCATGGAACCAAGTATTTATCGCCTATAAGAATGTATCCTGGAATCACTCCCTGGTCAGCAACTCCTGTGTGTCCCAGAGTATTCCTCAGACTGGAGAGCCGCGACATGAAATCTGAGACTTTGTATGGATATGGCACCACCCAGTCATCCTTTGGTTTAAACAATAAAGCACGGATAACCATGTCCTGTGCCGATTCCACTCCAACAAGCCCTGCTACCAACCGCTTAGCAGTGGGGTGTTGAAGCTTGTAGACCACAATACGTGCATGGGGTGCTTCCAGTCAGTAGTGAATGCATTCCCATTTCTTGAATATGCAAGTTCAAGATCATTTTCTTGATCGACCCAAAAGGACTCCAATCCATGATGCCCGAACACGGCAATGCTAAGTTTGCCATCTTTGTTTCTTGGGGCCAATTCAACGGCATCTATGTCGATATGGTTCTACAAGGAATCTGGCAATGGCTTGGCCTCCGAAACATCCATCACGGTATTGACGATGGGATTTTCATGAAAACCGTCTATGCTTTCCTAGGGATTCTTTCTTTCCAGAGACCCAATTCGTTCGACAATTTTCTAAACGGGGCTTCCTCCAATTCCATGAATCCAAGTAGCCCCAAGCTCGACTCTGTCTCCCCCAAATTAAGTAAATATTCATCCACCGATGTGATTGCTGGCCTCCACAACGACTAGATCAAAACATTCACTCGAAGGTGCCTAGACCAGCTATTTCACAGCTGTCTATCACAATTCATGGCTTCCTCGCCACCATTGGTAAAGATCGATCTAAAATTCGGATTTAAAATAAATGAAACTCCAACTCCAACAAACAAAATACACCACCATAATCAATGGACAAACAAAAATATGAAAACAATACAAATATACACTATTATTTTCCTTAGCCCATGGGCCATGCCCTCAAGGGCTCTGTTACCATGTTAGAATTCCATAAAGGAATCTATATTCTATTAATCAGATATGCAATTACATATATACAAGAGTATTGTCTCAAGATAGGAAAACTATTTTGGACATACAATTTGTTTATTGAGAGAGTATCTCAACCACACACCAAATTAGGGAAATCACTCCAATAGAATAGGAACAAACTCTTTACATAGAAAGTCACACTAGAGACAAGTAGGAATTAATATTCCAACACTTATATGCTACTTAATAAAAATTTCAGAACTAGTTAAATGAGCAAGGTGGTATAATTAAATTAGTGGTTCTCGACATTTTTTAGCATTGAGAGAATAAATCGCTAATTTGGTTGTGTGAGTGTGTTATACGTTGATAGGTCTTGTTGTGCTTCAGGCTTCAAGAGCATCGGGTACAGGTTATGTTATGACATCCATGTGTGTAGAAACATAAGTTGCATAATTGACTACTCAATACAATCCAATATCGAGGTTTCCCTTTGGGAGATCAAGAAGCGTCAATTATACAAAGTTTGTCAAAAATGGTTAGAGGTGATTATGTCTTAAATGAATGGAATGGGAAGGTTGAATACTGTGGTGGTGAAAAAAGCGTTGTTCGAGAGACTTCAGAGTGGGAATAAGTGTTGAGAAAGACTAGTAAAAATTATATATAAAAAATGATCGACAATGATCCACATATAAAAAATTATATATATATATATATATATATGTGTGTGTGTGTGTGTGTGTGTGTGTGTGTGTGTGTGTGTTTATTTTTTAATGTTTGAAATGGATGGAAATAAGAGAGTTATCAATCACTTCAATAAATATAATATTTAGGGAGATGTGATAGGAAAAGTTAGAAATAATGGAGAAATGGTTATGTGGTTGTAACGCATCTTCTTAGTTTAGGATTAGTTCCTAGAGTTTAGGAGGTTGTTTATAACTACCTATTTTCAGTGATGTATTTAATATTGTAATATTCATTGGATGGAATGTAGAGTGAACGTGAGAGAGAGTCTCCTCTTTGTTTGAGTGCAGTCTCCCAGGTGCCGTACACACCTGTGAGTTGCAACTCCTTCATTTTGTTCAAAGTGTGATTTTGTCTTGGTATTAGAGCTTAGGATAGAGATAGCCTAAATTTTTTTTTTTAAGGGATGTATCATTAGTTGCACATATGTAGTGGTAGGAGAGCTTGTAAATGTATATGTGTGATCAGGTGGAACTGCAGTAACATCTGGAGTGAAGGGTCTCAGATGACTGATCATCTCTGAGCTGGAGAAAAGGTTGAGGAATTGGCGCTACTTTTTAAAGAAAAAGTGCGCCATTGGTGCTGGTTTGGGGCTGAAAAGCGCACCAGGAGCAATTGGTGCTACTTTTTAAAGAAAAAGCGTGCCATTGGCACTGGTTTGGGGCTGAAAAGTGCACCAGGAGAATTATAACTAAAATTGGCGCAGATTCGTGGCTGTTAAGCTCGCCAATTTCCATGGACACCGTGAATTTTTCTTTTTTACAATTGGCGCGGATTTTTAGCTATTCAGGGCGCCATAGAACCAACCTATTTCTCTCTGGAAATCTGCAATTTTGTTTTTTTTGCAGATCGGAGTTTCCCGGTGGTGGCATGTGGAGATTTCTGCTCGGTGGCAGCAGATTTGATTTGCCCAGTGGTGGCGAATTGAGGATCCTTGATCAGCTCGGAGGTAGCAGATCGGATCTGCCCGGTGGTGGTGAATTGAGGTTCCGTGATCTGCTCGGTGGTAGCAGATCGGACCTGCCCAGTGGTGGCGAATCAAAGCTCTGTGATCTGCTCGGTGGAAGCAGATCGGTGTTTTGCCCGGTGGTGGTGCAGTGCAGCTCCTTGATCTGTTCGGTGGAAGCCGATCGCCCTTGCCCGGTGGTGGCGTGTTGGAGCTTGCTTGTTGATCTGTTCGGTGGTAGCAGATCGGTTTTTCCCGGTGGTGGCACAATGAAGTCCTTGATATGTCCGGTGGCAGCAGATCGGACTTGCCCGGTGGTGGCACAGTGAAGTTCCTGATCTGTTTGGTGGTAGCAGATCAGACTTGCCCAGTGGTGGTCGATTGGAGTGTTTAGTTGGGCGAAAATGAACAACAACATAGAATCATACCTCCACGAGTCTGGCAAGCTCGATGGAACGAACTTCTCTAACTGGAAGTTTAAAATGCAAACTTTGATGGAGAGTGTGAATGCATGGTTGATCGTCTTGGGAAATGAGCAGAGAACTGGAACACCGGCCCAAGAACAAGATTGGGATAAGAGAGAAATAAAGGCGAAAGTCATACTGAAGATGTCTATCAAAGACAACATTATCCCCCATATCAGAGATTGCAAGTCGACCGCAAATATATGGAACACAATCAAGAATCTGTACGAGACATAGAACACAAATCGTGTTCTGGCACTCAAGGGAAAATTGTTTGCATTAAAAATGGATGAGAATGAATCTGTTGGTGGATTCATTGCCAGAGTGAAGGATCTGAAAGACAAATTGCGAGCTATTGGAGAGAAGGTATCAGATTCAGATCTGGTTACACTTACATTGAACAGAATGACCGATGAATATCAGACATTCATCTAAGGGTTGTCAGCGAGAGAGAAAGCCCCCTCGTTTGATGACCTGACAGCGATTCTGCTCCAGGAGGAGGAGCGACGACAGAATCTAAAGACTCGGGGAAATGATCTTGCTTTGATGGCAAAGAGGCGACAGTACAGAGGAAAGCATCACCAACACCAACATCAGCATCAGCAACCACAGCAGTAGCAGCAGAAAGGGGCCATCTCTTTTCAAAAGAGACTATTCAGAGGTATGACTGATAATTATGTTAAGAGATGTTTTTACTGTGGGAAGCCTGGCCACCAGATTAAAGAATGCTATAACAGGCAGGCGGATTAAAGAAAAGGAAAACAGAGGAAACATCAGGGGTGTTTTGCTGGAGAAGAAGATGACCACAGCCATGATCTTCGATTATTCACAGTCGACTGTGCACTTTCAGCATCAAAAGGAGATGAGGATAATATATGGTATGTTGATTCTGGCACATCCTCGCATATGACTGCTAAGAAAGATTGTTTTGAGTTTCTTGAAGAGTTTGCATGTGGATCAAAAATTTACTTAGGAGATGACAGTGGGTATGAGATCAAAGGTTGTGGGGATATTCCTGTGAAGCTACCTAGTGGCGACATCAAACATCTCAAAAATGTTTCATATGTTCCAAGAATTAAAAAGAATTTGATCTCTATCTCTATGATAACAGACCAGGACATGCAGGTGTAATTCTTGAAGAATGGATGTGTCACTCAGGATAGCCAATTGGAGACAGTTGCAACAGGAGTACGCGTGGAGAATTTGTACAGACTGGATGCAAGGAGCATGCCATGACAAGCGATGGTTGCAGCAACATCAACAGTTGAAAATCTCTAGCATCAGAGATTTGGACATCTCAATTTACAAGACCTCATCTTACTTCAGAAGAAAGGTATGGTCGATGGAATTCCTGCTTTACATAATATCAAACTGGAATGTGATGGATGTGCATTAGGGAAGATGCATAGAGATGAATTCCCTTTGCATGTTAACAGAAAAGAAAGAGACATCCTAGAACTAGTGCATACAGATATTTGTGGACCTATGCAGACTAGGTCTTTAGGAGGTGCATACTACTTTCTACTATTTACAGATGACTGCACTAGGTTCTCTTGGGTATATTTTTTAAGCAAAAAGAGTCAATCTTTCCGATACTTTAAAGAATTCAAATCTATGATAGAGAACCAAACAGGAAAGAAGATAAAGATTCTCCGTTCGGATCAAGGGGGTGAATACAGGTTAGGTGAGTTTATGAACTCCTGCAAGCAGCATGGGATTATACAACAATTCACAGTGCCACACACTCCACAGCAGAATGGAGTAGCAGAATGCAAGAACAGGACCCTTGTGGAGTGCGCAAAAAGTATGCTTCAAGGTAAGGGTATTTCTAATGGTCTTTGGGCAGAAGCCATTAATATTGTTGTTTATTTAAAGAATAGGAGTCCTACCAAAAGTCTTTGCTTCAAAACCCCCTTTGAAGCACTGTTTGGACTCAAGCCAGCAATCGGTCATTTAAGAATATTTGGATCTAAAGATTTTTCTCATATACCGAAAGCAGATAGGAAAAAGATAGACCCCAAAGCCTTGAAATGTATATTTGTAGGATATGGCACAGAGTATAAGGCATACAAGTTATATAATCCCGTGACTCATAAAGTTTTTGCGAGAAGAGATGTTGTTTTTCATGAACAGAATGAAGATAGAAAGGAAGACTCTAACAATGATAGCCACATTCCATTCCTGATAGAACTTAATAGTGAAGAAGAAGAAGAGCAGGAGCAGGAGCAGAAACAGGAAGAAGTAGCAGTAGATAGTGTAATAAGTGATGATACAGGCCCGGGAAGTGTTGAAACAGATAGAGTTGAGGTAAGTCCTTTACCTAGAAGATCAGGTAGGAAGACTGGACTACCTTCAAGATTACAAGGCTATGCTTTAATGTCCAAAATTTTAAACATTGTAGAACCTTCAAACTATGAAGAAGATAGTAAATCAGATGAATGGAAGGCCGCAATGCATGAAGAAATGGAATCAATATATAGAAACCATACTTGGGACTTAGTTGAGTTGCCAGAAGGAAAAACCCCTATAGGTTGTATGTGGCTATATAAACCTAAGATAAATGCAGATGGGAGTGTAGAAAAATTCAAAGCCAGACTAGTAGTAAAGGGTTATTCACAGCAAGAAGGCATAGATTTCGATGACACCTTTGCCCTGTAGCTAAACTAAATACAATTAGAATGCTAATCTGTTTAGAAACAAAACATAAATGGAAGCTACACCAGTTAGATGTTAAGTCTGCATTTCTGAATGGAGAATTAAAGGAAGAAATTTATTTAGTACAGCCTCCTGGTTTTGTGAAAAAGGGACAGGAGCATTTAGTGTGGTAAATTGCATAAGGCACTTTAATGGTTTGAAACAAGAACCAGGCATGTAGACAAAATTGATTCTTTTTTATTGAGCATGGTTTTAAGGAGCCTCAAGTCCAACATGTATACCAAGATAAATAAAGAGGCAAATTTTTGATTCTTTGTAGTGGATGACATGAAAACAGGGAATGCGGAAATTTGATCAAAGAAAAAGCAGCAAATGTCACAGTATTGAAATGAAGACCTTGAGATCTTCATGATTGCCTAGGTTTGGAGGTGTGGAAGATCCCTGATCAAACTTTCTAAAACCAAGGAAATAATCAGAACCCTGTTGGAAAGATTCAGAATGGAACAGTGTAAAACAGCAGCAACACCATTGCAGCAGAATCTTAAGTTAAGTAGTGATGATGGCACAAAACAGGTGGATGCTACTTTGTATAGACAGCTAGTCGGAAGTCTGATCTATCTCACGACAACTAGGCCTGATCTGGCATACTCTGTTAGTGTGCTGAGCCAGTTTATGTATAGAACACTCGACAGTCACTGGAATGCAGAAAAATGTGTGTTGAGGTACCTTAGTGGTACTTGTAATTATGGTCTTTTATACACTGACATTTTTGATGTTATTTTAGTAGGTTATTCAGATTCAGATTGGGAAGGCAACCTGGATGATCATAGATCCATCACAGGATATGCATTTAGTATTGGGTCCGGGGTTATTTCGTGGAGTAGCAAAAAGCAAAGTACTGTAGCATTATCATCATGTGAAGCTGAGTACCAGGCGCTGCGTGCAACAACATGCGAAGCCATCTGGTTGAGGAGATTGCTTAGCGATGCAGGCGAAAGTCAGAAAGAAGCAACCAGCATCAAAACTGACAACCAGAGCACAATAAAGCTTGCATACAATCCAGTTTTCCATAAGAATACTAAACACATACAGTCAAAAGAAATATGTGTGGAGTATTGTAACACTTGTGATAATTTAGCTGATATTTTTACTAAGCCTCTAGGGCGAGTAAAGTTTGAGTTACTTAGAGGGATGTTAGGTGTGCAGAAAAACCATTTCTCCATTAAGGGGGGGAGTTAGAAATAATGGAGAAATGGTTATGTGGTTGTAACACATCTTCTTAGTTTAGGATTAGTTCCTAGAGTTTAGGAGGTTGTTTACAACTACCTATTTTTCAGTGATGTATTTAATATTGTAATATTCATTGGATGGAATGTAGAGTGAACGTGAGAGAGAGTCTCCTCTTTTTTTGAGTGCAGTCTCCCAGGTGCCGTACACACCTGTGAGCTGCAACTCCTTCATTTAATTCAAAATGTGATTTTTATCTGGAAATCATGAGTATAACCATGTTTTTGGAATATATAAAAATCATGTATCTTTGCAAGTTGCACCAATTATTCCTTTGTGTTGTTATACTCCATATAGGCATTTCAAAGTCAAGATTCACTCTCAATATAGTGTGAATGGTTCCTTACTTGATTTTTATCACCTTTAACACTGATTAAATTGACAATGCATGTGTGTGGAACATCGAAAAAATATAATTGTTGCACTTGTCAATGCTTAGATATGAAGGAGCAAGTTCCATATAATTAATTATTTGTTGGGCTACCAAACATACATATATTTAGTATTTAAGTATTGTTTGTATTTAGGTATTGTTTGAACATATTTGAATGTAAATATATGGTTGATGTTGGTATAACAAAACTATGACTATAATTTTTATATGTGGTTTTGGCATTTTTGAGAAAACAAATTTTATAGAGTGAGCATTGAAATATTAAAGATCTATAAGTTGCAAAACCATTATGCGCATAAACCCAACAATTCAATTAAGGATCAAAAGAATTCTATAAACAAAATACTTAGGTTTCTCATTTATTTTTTTTCATTATATTAATTATTTTCATCATTCTACGTTATCTATTAAGCCAAATAATACAGTATCTCACTTCTTAGTAAATACTGTTTATTCAACATTGTAGAAAACTCAAAAGAAATGCAAATGCACACAAGCTACAATGTAGTGAAATACGTTGTAGAAAGATGTCTATATCGAATCGATCAATGGTTTAGTGTTATGTGCGTACTCATCTAGTTGATACAAGTGGAAAACCTCAAGGAGAAAATGTGGGTCCTAGCCTTGGTGTGTTATGCAATCTACATATGCCTGTTACTCTTTGCAAGCAAGAAAATTCATAAATCTGGTGAGATTTGTCTCCCGGTACGGTGCTACTTGGTGTTCATCAATAATTTTCGGCCGGGAAATTTTTTGCTTCGAAGGTCGTACGGTTCTAGTTGGTGTTTATCAATAAGTTCTGGGGCGGGCAATTTTTTTTCTTCGAAGGCCATAGTCAGCGAAACCGCCACCGATGTACGGGACTTCTCTGAGTTCACCAATGTTCGATATCCCACACTCTGTTGAGATTTTCTTTTTTTCATAAGATAGGCAAAATCTCAGTTGATGACAACAATAGGAATCAGTTCCTAGATTAGCTCCAGGTTGTTGGGAGATGATTAATGCCTCCTATATTTGATGTGAGTGAGTTAATGAGGTTGTTAGATTCTCTTTGCTATATAACAGGAAACCATTCGGATGTTTGCTATGAGGGTGAGAGTTTTGTGAGGATTTCATTATGTAATCTCCTGTTTGATTAATAAATTGCCGATGCCTATGTTGTGTGGACGTAGCCCAGATTGGTTGGGTGAACCACGTTAATTCCTGTGTCTTGATGTGCTTGAATTACTTGCTGAGTAATTTTTTTAATATAGCTGTGCATCTGTTCTCCAACAAGTGGTATCAGAGCATGTTGGAGGTGATGTTGATTGCTGTGTGTGGCGTCCTGGAGTTTGCATGCGGGACGTGCTGAGATTACCTGAGTATGGATTGCCGAGTATGCGGGTGGATTGCCGTGTCTGGATTGCGTAGCGCTGGTTCAAGACAATGATGACCAAACCTGGTAATGAGTTTTAAGGCCTGGGAATCCTACATATACCTGAAGCCTGCGTATACCTGAAGCCTGGGAAGCCTGCGTATACCTGAAGCCTTTGATTATGCAGTGTATTACCTGGTGCGTATTGTTGTTATATTGATGATTATACGGTGTATTACCTGGTGTATTACCTGATTTCTGGAGCCTTCCATTGCTTGGTGCGTATTGCTATGCTATGGTTGGTGCGTATTGCTGGTGCATATTACTATTATAACTATGTCATGGGTGGTGATATTATAAATCGTGTTTGTTTTTTGGAGATGCGACTTGGTATTGAAAACAAAACAAAAACTTGTATACAGTTTGTAATATCGATACTATTACCATCAGTGCACCAACTTTTATTTACTAAGGTGTTAATTATGCAATCTGGATTTATGTTGCACAGTGGCAGTAAAAGAAAAATTTTGTTTTTTATTTAAAGCATGGGAAGATATTTGTATGTGAAGTACAAAGGGGAGATAGTTGCTTGTTTTTAAAGGCATAGGTAGTTTGTTTTGTTCATTGCTGGTATTTAAACACAAACTTAATTTATTGAAAGTTGTTATTTTGGAGATTATTGCGGTTTTTTGGTTGATATAAGATGGAAAAAACTCAGAGTGCCCGGTTTGAAATTGAGAAGTTTAATGGTAAAAATAATTTTGAGATCTGGAAGGTGAAAATGCATGACTTGCTTGTCCAACAAGGCGTGGTAAAGGCATTGATGGGTAAATCCAAACAACCTTACAATATCACAGACGATGAGTGGGACGAGATGGATGAAAGAGCAGTAAGTGCTATTTGATTATGCCTGGCGGACGATGTCCTGTTTATTATCATGTCAGAGGTAACAACTACTGGTTTGTGGACGAAACTGGAGAAGCTATACATGACCAAATCCTTAACCAATAGGATTCTCCTGAAGCGACAGTTGTACAGTTTGCGAATGAAGGAAGGTACATCAATTGTTGATCATTTAAATGCTTTTAATACTCTTCTTGTGCAATTACAAAGTATAGAAGTAAACATTCCATCCAAGGATAAAGCTATTACTTTATTGTGCTCGTTGCCCGAGTCACGGGATCATTTTGTTACTTATATAAGCCTTAGTTCATCAGAAACTATTGAGTTTGATGATGTAGTTGCATCCTTATTATCAGAAGAAACAAGGAGGAAGTCACATTTCGAAACCTCTACATCAGAAGCTATGATGGTTAGAGGTCATTCAAAAGAGAGACGCCCCAGGAAGCGGAGCGACTCGCGTTCAAAGTCGAAAGGGAAGAAGAGTAAGCTAAAGTGTTGGTTTTGTGGCAAATCAGGGCATTTAAAGAAGGACTGTTGGAAGCGACAGCAGCAAACTTCAAAAGTAGAGTCTTCGACAGAGAAGAAGGAGGCAAATACGATAGATACAGGTTCGGCATCTGGTTCAGGTATGAGTGATGAAGTATTATCAGTTAATGTGTCAAATCATGGTCAACATTGGTTGTTAGATTCCGGGGCATAAAACCACATGTGTATCCATAAAGAATGGTTTAAGAATATAAATCAATTAATGATGGAGTTGTGTACATGGGTAATGATGTAACATGTAATATTGTGGGGATTGGGAGCATACAACTACAAATGTTTGATGGGACAACTATAATATTAACTGATGTGAGGCGTGTACCTGATTTAAGAAAAAACTTGATTTCATTAGGAGCACTTGATTCAAATGGATATAAAACTATAATTCAAGGTGGAGTAATGAAAATTTACAAAGGCATTTTACTACTTATGAAACCTAAGAAAGTAGGAAATATATTTCAGCTAGAAGGAGGTACAGGGTCAGATTTTGTGTCTACTGTGTCTGAATGTGATAGTAGTTCCATTCACTTATGGCATCAAAGATTGGGGCATATGAGTGAAAGAGGGTTGAAAATTTTGGCTGATCGAAAGTTACTTCCAAATCTAAAATCTGGAAAGTTAGATTTCTGTAAGCATTGTCTGTTTGGAAAACAAAGAAAACAAAAGTTTAAAACATGCAAACATACTAGTAAAGGCATACTTGATTATATCCATTCAGATGTTTGGGGACCAACCCCTACAACTTCCTATGGTGGTTCGTCTTATTTTGTATCATTCATTGATGACTTTTCTAGGAAGGTATGGTTATACATGTTGAAAAGAAAGTCTGATGTTTTTTCAGTTTTCAAGCAGTTTAGAGCATTGGTAGAAAATAGCACTGGTAGAACAATAAAGTGTTTAAGAACTGACAATGGTGGTGAATTTAATTCCAAGGAGTTTGACAGCTATTGCAAGGATGTAGAGATCGAGAGGCATAAGACCACGGTTTATACTCCTCAGCAGAATGGAGTTGCTGAACGCATGAACAGGACTCTTCTCGAGAGAGCAAGGAGTATGCTGAGTAACGCCGGGTTGCAAAAGGAGTTGTGGATGGAAGTGATGGCAAGAGCTTGTTATGTAATAAATCGATCTCCATCGATGACGATAGACTGCAAGATTCTGCAAGAGGTATGGAAAGGACACCCTTGTGACTATTCTAAACTCAGAGTGTTTGGTTGTGATGCATATGCTCTAGTGCCTAAACATCAGCGAACTATGTTAGATCCAAAGTCTAAAAGGTATATCTTTGTTGGGTATGGTGTTGGAACAAAGGGATATAGATTGTGGGATCCTACTACCCGCAAAATCATCATCAACAGAGATGTAAATTTTAATGAATTCTCTCTTGTACAGTTAGATGTAGATAGTCGATTGAAACAGGATGATGTATCTGACTTTCAGCACATTCAGTTTGATAGTATTTCTAACGATAGTCATGATGACCATAGT
>APFE030117961.1:7116-17707 GCA_000404065.3 Pinus taeda
ATAGCCAAACACCTTGTAATGATTTATGAATACCTCCCTAGTTAAGAGGGGGTGTTGAAGAAAGTGTAACTAGGTTTGATATTTTTATTTATTCAAGAAAAGAAACATATATATATATATATATCTGTGTGTGTGTGTAATATTATATTTATCATTGAGTTTCTTGCTCATTGAAATAGGACTAGCACATGTTAAAGTGTTATAAAGAGTCAAAAGAAAATGTTGAAGACCTTAAGGGCATGTTACACGAGGTATATTTATGTATTATGTTGAAATATATTCCTACCCTCGTGCCATCGTTCGGGTGGTGCGCCCATTCAAACCCTAAATTTCCTTCGGGCGGGCCGCGTCATCGCATGCCGTGCCGTGTGTGGGTGCCTGGGCACACGTGGCTGTGCCAAAAATGCTAAGTCGTGACCGCCCGTGTGCCTTCTTTGTTCAGGTCATGCACCCATGGAAACCCCATGGCCGTTCTTAGTTGGTAGAGCGATTTGTCTGGTTAATTCCGATAACGAACGAGACCTCAGCCTGCTAACTAGCTACGCGGAGATTCCCCTTCGCGGCTAGCTTCTTAGAGGGACTATGGCCGTTTAGGCCATGGAAGTTTGAGGAAATAACAGGTATGTGATGCCCTTAGATGTTCTGGGCCACACAAGCGCTACACTGATGCAGCCAACGAGCTTTTCTTCCTGGTTCGAGAGGATCGGGAAATCTTCTGAAATTGCATCGTGATGGGGATAGACCATTGCAATTATTGGTCTTCAACGAGGAATTCCTAGTAAGCACGTGTCATCAACTCGTGTTGAGTATGTCCCTGCCCTTTGTACACACCACCCGTCGCTCCTACCGATTGAATGATCCGGTGAAGTGTTCGAATTGCGTCAATGATGGCGGTTCGCCGCCGTCGACGTCGTGAGAAGTTCATTGAACCTTATCATTTAGAGGAAGGAGAAGTCGTAACAAGGTTACCGTAGGTGAACCTGCAGTAGGATCATTGATAACAGGGGTTTTCTTTTTTGGTTTGGGTTGGTTGGGTTTCGATTGCAATGTTGTGGGACTGTGTGATGTGTCTCTAGGGGAGCAGGTTTGGTGTTTGGTAGGAACATTGTTGGTTGCTTGTCTTGAGGTAACGCTTATTTTTTCGTGTGTGCTTGCAAGCCATGCTTGTGCTTGTCCCACCCATCCTTTGCTTTTCTTTCCTCCAATGTGTTTCTACGGGGGGTTCAGAAGCTTGTTTCTTGGGAGCCCTTCCGACGACCTGTTCGGGCGGGCATGGTTGCTGCGGTTGAGGTGCTCGGGAAATACGATGGATAAAAAATTCAGACTCATTCGTAACGGCGGTGCTCGGTCTTTTGTTCGTCGGAAGGAATGGGCCAAGGGTGCGGGCTTCCATAGTTGGTTCTCTTGAAAAGGCAGCAACGGTTGATGTGTTGCTTGGGTGAGCTTTTTCGCTGGTGGTTGGGTCGAGGGAGTGGTTGCACGCGTGCTTGGTAGCTCAAACCTTCCATGATGGGAAATTGTCAGGGTGGGGTCAATGGGGGATGGATGAAGAGTGGTTCATCCTGTTGGGTTGAACACCCTAGTCCCTCTTGACCGTGCCTCGACAATGCCCTCGCGGAAGGGTTGGGTGTCCAGGTAATGAATAACCCTCCCTCCGTCTGAGCTCCATCGGGATCGCAATTTTCCCAGCTAGTGGGCAAGAGGGTGGCAATCTTATCTCGTTCCTTTGCCGTCGAGGGATTTCCTCTTCCTCTCGTGAGCCACTCCCCTTCTAAGGGAAAAAGAAGTAGCGGGTTGTGTCTTTTTTCCTCCCTTTGGATTGTGGGTTTTTTGTGGGACTTGGTCATTTATTTCTTTGTTTTGTGATGTGCGCTTTGCAGGAGTCCCTCCCTTTTAGTGTCCTTGCACCATCGATGTATTTGTGGCCTACGGATTTTTCCGGCGTTGAGTGTCCGCCCGTGACAACTCTTTGGAGTTTGATTCTTGACCCCTGTTGACTTTCTCGCTGCAAAGGTTATTGGGTGTTTTGTACATGAAGGGGTGCAATAGCGGGGTGGGTTTGTTATTAGTAGTCTATTTGTCATTTGAAGCCTTGTGCCGGGTTGGGGGGTTGTTTACCTTTCAGTGACGTGCTTCGGTTGCGATTTATTTGCTTGGTTGTGATTTATTTGCTTGGTTGTTTGATTGCTTTTTGTTATGTTGTGAAGCTAGAAAGGGTGTTGTGTCGTACATGTAGGTGGGAGGGTGTGAAGAGGTGGGATTCTTTTCGATTGGGTGCCTTGTTCAATCTCTTTCTGGTTAGCGTACATCTACTCGGCGTGCTGTTGGGCTTCACTCTTTTCTTGGGATCTTTGTTTCTTTGGTGTTGTTTTCTTCCCTTCTTCCTTTTGCCCCTAAGCTTTGTGGAGGAGAGGTGGGATTATTGTGGATTGGAGTTCGGGAAGGACGAAAAGGAGTGCGTGTTCCCTTGGTGGCCACCCTAGTCCTTCTCGATCGTCGTCCCCTGCAGTTGCCCCCTTTTTACGAAGGCGCGGGGTTTGGGATGCTTGTTCTCTGTTTAAGCCTCCCCTTGTGAGCCGGTAGCAACGTTTGATATCTCTTGCCTTCGTGTTGTTTTCTTCCCTTCTTGCTTTTGGCCCCTAGCTTTACGGAGAAAAGGTGGGATTGTTTTGGATTGGTGTTCAGGAAGGACGAAACGCAGTGCGAGTTCACGGGTGGCCACCCTGGTCCTTCTTGATCGTCGTCCCTTGTAGTTCCCCCCTTTTTGCGAAGGCACTAGGTTGGGGAAGCTTGTTCTCTGTTTGAGCCCTCCCCTTGTGAGCCGACAGACACGTTTGATATCTCTCTTTCTTTCATGTTGTTTTCTTCCCTTCTTCCTTTCGGCCCCTAGCTTTATGGAGAAAAGGTGGGATTGTTGTGGATTGGTGTTGGGGAAGGAAGAAATGCAGTGCGAGTTCCCGGGGTGGCCACCCTAGTCCTTCTCGATCACCATCCCCTGTAGTTCCCCCCTTTTTTGCGTAGGCACGGGGTTGGGGAAGCTTGTTCTATGTTTGAAGCCTCCCCTTGTGATCCGGTAACCACGGTTGATTTCCCTTTCTTTCATGTTGTTTTATTCCCTTCTTCCTTCTGGCCCCTAGCTTTACGGAGAAAAGGTGGAATTGTTGTGGATTGGTGTTCGGGATGGACGAAACGCAGTGCGAGCTCCTAGGGTGGCCACCCTAGTCCTCCTCGATCGTCATCCCCTTCAATTCCCCCCCTTTTTGCGAAGGCACGGGGCTTGGGAGTCTTGTTCTTTGCTTGAGCCCTCCCCTTGTGAGCCGGTAGCCACGTTTGATCTCTTCTATTTCTTTCACCTCATTTTCTTCCCTTCTTCCTTTCGGTCCCTAGCTTTACGGAGAAACGGGGGAATTTTTGTGGACTGGTGTTTGGGAAGGACTAAAAGCAGTGCGAGCTCCAGGTGTGGCCACCCTAGTCCTTCTTGATCGATGTTCCATGCATTTCCCCCCATTTTGCGAGGGCGTGGGGCTCGGGGAGATTGTTCTCTGTTCTAGCCTCCTCCTTTGTGGGGGTAGGCACCTTTGTTTCTCTTTCTCTCATGCGTTTTTCCTCCCTTTGGCCCTTGGCCTTGCATTTGTTGCGGGGGGTGCCCCTATTCAGTGTTGTGGCCGATATTTCGATAATATGTGGAAACGACTCTCGGCAATGGATATCTCGGCTCTTGTTACGATGAAGAACGTAGCGAAATGCGATACTTAGTGTAAATTGTAGAATCCCGTGAATCATCGATTTTTTGAACTCAATTTGCTCCCGAGGCCTCGGTCGAGGGCACGTCTGTCTGGGCGTCGCATCCCATTCAAACGCGCTCCCTGCAATATGCTAGGGAGCAGCGGAGCTGGTCGTTCGTCCCCAACGCGGTGCGGTTGGATGAAATACCTCAAGCGATGTTTCGTGGCGTGCGTCGACGAGCGGTGATCTTGTCCCCTTGGATGGGCAGTCGGTGTTAGCTGATGCGGGCTTTGTGTGGCATCGCTCGAACTTGCTTTTCTCTCTCTTGCCCTCCCATCAGGTAGGGCGGATTTGGCTCCAACTTTGCGACCTCAGCTCAGGCGAGAACACCCGCTGAGTTTAATCATATAATTAAGCAGAGGAAAAGAAACTTACAATGATTCCCCTAGTAGCGGTGAGCGAACAGGGAAGAGCCCAGCATGAAAATCAGGCGGCAGCGTCACTTGAATTGTAGTCTGTAGAAGCGTCCTCAGCGGCGGACCTGGGCCAAGTCCCTTGGAAGGGGGCGCCTGAGAGGGTGAAAACCCCTTCGGCCCGGGACCCTTCCACATCACGAGGTGTTTTCGGCGAGTTGGGTTGTTTGGGAATGTAGCCCTAATTGGGTGGTAAATTCCGTTCAAGGCTAAATACGGGCGAGAGACCGATAGCGAACAAGTACCATGAGGGAAAGATGAAAAGGACTTTGAAAAGAGAGTTAAAGAGTGCTTGAAATTTCCAAGAGGGAAGCAGATGGAGGCTGTCGATGCGTCTTGGTCGGATGTGGAACGGCTCAGGCTGGTCCGCCGCTCGACTTGAGGTGCAAACCAACACAGGCTACTGCATCGTCACAAGCGCAGGTGGATTGCTGCTTGTCGGTTTTCCACTGTGGTGGTCGAGGAACGAAGCGTGCGCCTTTGTGGCGGGCCGTGTGCACCTGCGCGCTTGTGGTGTTGGTTGGCGAGCTTTCCATTTGACCCGTCTTGAAACACAGACCAAGGAGTCTAACATGTGTGCGAGTCGTCGGGTTTGAAAACTTGCGAGGCACAAGGAAGCTGGCGGGCGAGATCCTCTCCCTTGGTGGGGTGCATCGTCGACCAACCTTGAGCTTATGCGAAGGGTTCGAGTGCGAGCACACTTGTTGGGACCCGAAAGATGGTGAACTATGCCTGAGCAGGGCAAAGCCAGAGGAAACTCTAGTGGAGGCTCGTAGCGATACTGACGTGCAAATCGTTCGTCTGACTTGGGTATAGGGGAGAAATACTAATCAAACCATCTAGTAGCTGGTTTCCTCCAAAGTTTCCCTCAGGATAGCTGGAGCTCACGCGCGATTTTTATCAGGTAAAGCAAATGATTAGAGGCATCAGGGGCGTAACGCCCTCGACCTATTCTCAAACTTTAAATAGGTAAGAGGGTGCGGCTGCTCCATTGAGCCACACCGTGGAATCGAGAGCTCCAAGTGGGCCATTTTTGGTAAGCAGAACTGGAGATGCGGGATGAACCGAAAGTCGAGTTATGGTGCCGAATTGCATGCTAACCTAGATCCCTTAAAGGATGTTGGTTGATTAAGACAGCAGGACGGTGGTGATGGAAGTCAAAATCCGCTAAGGAGTGTGTAACAACTCACTTGCCGAATCAACTAGCCCCAAAAATGGATGGCACTGAAGCACGCAACCTATACTCGACCATCGGAGCAATTTCCTGGCTCCGATGAGTAGGAGTATGCGTGGGTCGTTGAGAAACCTTGGGCGTGAGCTTGGGTGGATCGGCCCCCAGTGCAGATCTTGGTGGTAATAGCAAATATTCAGATGAGAACTTTGAAGACTGAAGTGGGGAAAGGTTCCATGTGAACAACACTTGGACATGGGTTAGTCGATCCTAAGAGATGGGGAAGCCTTGTATCGAGGGTGCACTCTGCATGAGCATCGAAAGGGAATCGGGTTAATATTCCTGAACCGGGACATGGCCGCGGGCGGCAACGTTAGGAAATCTGGAGACGTCGTCGGGGGCCTCGGGAAGAGTTAGATTTTCTTTTTAACAGCTTGCCCACCCTGGAATCGGTTCACCCGGAGATAGGGTCCAGCAGCTGGAAGAGCACCGCACGTCTTGCGGTGTCTGGTGCGCCCTTGGTGGCCCTTGAAAATCTGGAGGACCGAGTACCGTTCATGCCCGGTCATACTCATAACCGCATCAGGTCTCCAAGGTGAAGAACCTCTGGTCAATAGAACAATGTAGGTAAGGGAAGTTGGCAAAACGGATTCGTAACTTCAGGAAAAGGATTGGCTCTGAGGGCTGGGCCTAGGGGTCTGCGCCTTCAACTCGTGGGCTGTCGGCAGTCTGCCTGAGCTTCTCTCGCGGCGAGGGCGGGCAGTTGCGTGCCAATTGGGCTACGGGCATAGAATGCCCCTTGCCGGGGGCTTTTCCCTAGGTGTCGAACAGTCGACTCAGAACTGGTACGAACAAGGGGAATCCGACTGTTAATTAAAACAAAACATTGCGATGGTCCCTACGGATGCTGATGCAATGTGATTTTTTCCCAGTACTCTGAATGTCAAAGTGAAGAAATTAAACCAAGCGCGAGTGGAAACCCCAAATTGCGGCGCCCAAAATTTGGGGTTTCTGTGCGGCGTCCAAAATTTGGGGTTTCTGGGCGGCACCCAAAATTTGGGGTTTCCACCCGGCGCCCAAAATTTGGGGTTTCCATGCGGCACCCCGGCGCCCAAAATTTGGGGTTTCCATGCGGCGCCCAAAATTTGGGGTTTCCACCCGGCGCCCAAAATTTGTGGTTTCCATGCGGCGCCCAAAATTTGGGGTTTCCACCCGACGCCAAAAATTTGGGGTTTCCATGCGGCACCCAAATTTGGGGTTTCCACCCAACGCCCAAAATTTGGGGTTTACACGCGGTGCCCAAAATTTGGGGTTTCCACCCAGTGCCCAAAATTTGGGGTTTCCATGCGGCACCCAAATTTGGGGTTTCCACCCGGCGCCCAAAATTTGGGGTTTCCATGCAGCGTCCAATATTTGGGGTTTCAACCCAGCGCCCAAAATTTGGGGCTTCCACGTGGCGCCTAAAATTTGGGGCTTCCACCTGGCGCCTAAAATTTGGGGCTTCCATGTCGCGCTAAAAATTTGGGGTTTCCACCTGGCGCCTAAAATCTGGGGCGTCTATGTCACGCCAAAAATTTGGGGTTTCCATGTCGCGCCTAAACTTTGGGGGTTCCGCTCGGCGCAAAAATTTTGGGGTTTCCATGTCGCGCCACGACCGAAACCGGCGGCGCTTAATTTTAGGGTTTCCAAGTCGCGCCCAAGCCTGGGGAAACTTAGGGTTTCCATGTCGCACCATGACTGAAACTGGCGGCGCCCAAGCCTTTGGGGACTTGGGGTTTCCATGTCGCGGCCCGGCGCCCAAGCCTGGGAAACTTGGGGTTTCCATGTCCCGCCCTTGATGGAACCACAGGTTTTCGTATTTTACGGCACGATGGAAACGCGGGGTTTTCAACAATTCCCCAACGCGGGGAACTCGGGGTTTCCATGATGACACAAACCAGCTCACAAGTCTCTGGAACTTGGGGTGTTTCGAAACCGCTGCCCAAGTCTGGGGAACTCGCGGTTTCAATGTCGCGGCACACCCTGAATCGCCCGAGTCTGGGGAACTCGCGGTTTCCATGTCGTGGGGCCACGAAAAGCCGCCAAAATCCGGGGAACTCTGGGTGTCCATTTTGCGGCGCGATGGAAACTGCTACCCAAGCCAGTGGACACACACGGGGTTTCCATTTCGCGTCACAGCAAAAATTGCTACCCAAGTCTGGGGAATGCGGTGTAAGGATCTGCGGTTCAGTTTCTTCCCGTCGGTGCGAAGTGTGAACTCTACGACTGAAATGTGCGAAGGGACATAAAGTATAATGCGCATTAGAGGTGGAGCGATGGTTGATTTATAGCGTGGGAGCATTTGGCATAACCCACGGGCCAACTTACATGTTGGGGTGACTTGAACGAGGGATTGTTGGCTGACCAACAATCGGATGGCAAGTTTGCGATGTGCAAGGGTGTTTTGGCACGTGGCGGTCGAGTCAGCCTAGACAGCAACTCGCCCAACTGCTCGTATAAATATGGCAAGGCGTTGGAGCACTTGACATTCATTCGAAGATGGACGTTCGAACATGAGCATTCGGTTATCAAGAAAAAAGTGCGAATTAGTGGAGCAGGTCACAAACGAGGCGCGGGCGTACATGCGCCCGCTCTTGGGCAAGCATGCATGATACGCACAGGTTTCGGTTATCGGGTGAGGGCGCGGGTAAGGAATGTGCCCGCTGTTCAGTGTGACACGGGAAACTCAGGTAGGTCGCATGCCCGTTGTGGAAGAAGAAACGCGGAGGTGTCTCTGGTGACCCGGGTAGGTCGCCCGCCCATCGTGCAAAAGTAAACACGGGGTGACTCGGGTGAGGTCGCTCGCCCGTCGTGCAGCGGTAAACGAGGCTCGGTTGAGGAGTGCGGTAGGCAGCTTGTGTGAGGGTGCGCCCACCCAGCTCGGGAAAGGAACTCGGTTGGCGCACGGGGGTGTAGGCTATTTGTAAAATTGGCTAAGTATGTAACGTGGTGTTTCCCAAGCATACTTGTAAAGCCTTGTAAACATTGTAAAGTTGAATAATATATTGTGTTCGGGCAGACTCATTGTTCAGGGAGTTTCCCCTCACTTTATACTGTGCAATTGTGTTCTTCATGTATAATCATTGATGATGATGAATGTATATGAGTGTTCATTGGTATAAAGGAAACATAATAGTACTTGGTTGCGAAAAACAAACTAAGTAGACTAATGGTTAGGCGTTGTCCATGAACATAAGTATTGGTGAAAAGAAAGTGTTCAGTGGTGCCGCACCTCATCAAGTACAGTTGAGAGACTACCATAGGCCTGGGGGCATGACACGCGGGGTTCTCATGTCGCTCACGCCATGGCTAAAACGGCCACCCAAGTCTGGTGAGCTTTAGGTTTCCATGTCATCGTGCGACAGGGAACGACCGCCCAAGTTTGGGGAGCTTCAGGTTTCCATGCCATCGCGCGACAGGGAACGGCTGCCCAAGTCTACCGAACACGGGGCTTTCCATTCCGTGGCATGCGGAAACCGCGACCTCGGGGTCTTCGATGTCCCGCCATGACAGGAACTGCGACCTCGGTGCAGGGAACTTGGGTTTCCATGCTGCGGAACGACAGAGAACCGCCCGAGTCCGCGGAACCCGGGGGCTTTCTGTTTCGTGGCATGAGGGAAACTGCCTAATTTCGGGAACCTCTGGGGTCTCCATCTCCTGCCCAGAACTTGGGTTTCCATGTCGCAACGTGACCGAAATCACCAAATTTTACGGAACTCATGGTTTCCATGTTGCGGAATGATGAAGAAACTCCCAAGTCTTGTGAACTCGGGGTTTCCATTTCGCGGCGGGGTGGAAACTACTTGCCCGGTCTATCTCTGGAACTTGGGGTTTCCATGCCTCGTTGCGACGAGAGCCATCCAAGTGCGGGGAAAGCGGGGTTTCCCCGCCCCGCCATGACAACAGCTGCCCAAGTGCGCACGAAATCTAGGGTTTCCATGTCGCATCGCCCCGGAAACCTCTACCACGTATGCGGGGGGCGTGTCAGGTATTCGAGTCCGGAGCATCTGATAGAGTCAAGAGACCAAACCCGTAGTATGGGCGCTCGAGTTCATCTATATGCGACTCGGGTGAGTGTTCGGTTATATGTGAAGTCTTGGCATGGCATTTGCTTATGCGCGACGGTGATGGGCGCACTCATAGCGGGCGCGCCATGTTGGGCATGGTGCATGCCCCTTGATACCTGGACGATGGGTGAGTCACCGATGGAAGGCACGCGGGAGACCCTTGTTGGGTGCCCGGATGAAAGGGGTGACCATGTGCGGACGAGTTAGGACGCGGGAAGGAGTGCGACGTGCAGCGACGGGTGTAATCGTCGAGGTGTTGGAGCCGACCCATGGGTGCAACGGTGCACACGAAGGGACGCGATGGTTCGTTGGAATGGGGTGTGTCGAGGTTATGTGGCAGGTCAACCGAGCATGCATGTTGACGGAGCCGACCCTTGTTATCCCCGAGAGACACGACCCTTGGGCGAAAGGATGCGTATAAGTAAGGAGGATGGCGTTTGACGAAGGGACATCGAACTCAGACTTCCACATCGCAGAACAAGTGCGCAGGAAGGAGTTGGGCGAAAATGGAAGGAAGAGAAGGACGCGGGTAAGAGGGCCGCACTGGCGGGCGGATTACAGAGGGCGGGCCGAACTTGGTAGCGCTGACAGGCAAAGCAGGGCGGGTTACCGTCCGGGCAGGTAGGCCACGCGCCCTCACTATGGACCGCACCAATGGGCAGAGTTTGGGCGCCGCGGAACGAAAAGTTGTGCAGACAGGCTCGCAGTTCAAGTGTGGAGTTGTGTTGTGCAGGCCGCGGGCAGTGCAGCACGACCACATGACACGAGGTTGAGTATCTAGGATATATTATTGATGAATGGTGGGTGCATGTGGATATAGCCAAGATCCAATTCGTTCGGGATTGGCCAACACCAAACACTCTAAGAGAGCTCCGCAACTCTATGGGTCTTGCCGACATCTACCGTAGGTTCGTGTTATGGACACGAGACTTCTGATTTTCCACTTCTCTACAAACGCCACTGAGAATTCAGCAACACATACCAGACACACTTGGAGGGTCAACAAGTTCCATATTTTCACCTCAAGGATGCACTGTTATGCCACCTGGGACACCTCTGTGTTCCTTCAAGCGAGCGTTACAAGATGATTTGGGAAGCACACTACAGTTGCGTCG
>APFE030117964.1:0-24565 GCA_000404065.3 Pinus taeda
GCGCGGACACAATGGGAATTCGGGGAAGGGTAGATATATATAGGTTTAGCAGGTGAAATTAGACCCTGCAACTGTGGGGAATGCTAGTTTATCCGAGAATTTAATGGTAAAAACAGGTTTGTTTCACTCTTATGAGTTCAGTTTAGGAGAAACATGGACGTAACTTAGCTCTGAAAGGATGCACTGGGTAAATACCTGGTGAGTTGCTGGTAATGGTGACAAGTGCAGGTGGGTTGTAGGCGGCAGCGCTCTTCAGGATGATTTCAACAGGTTGGCAGCAGTGGACGTAATTCTCATGCAGAGGAGAGCTGATTCTTTCAGTGAGAAAAATGATAAAAACGCGAAAAAACGGCTAAATATGGACTTTTGGCTCATTGGCGCGCTTTTTGGATGATGTCATCAGGTGGGGTCAGGGTCGGGTGACGTCAGCATGACATCATCGGGTGACGTGGCAGTCTGTGAGTGGTCCACGGGGATTGCACAGGTGGCGGCCACGTCGGAGCTCGGGCGGTTGGGGATGCTGACAGGGCGTCAAGCGGACGTGACGTGGGCAGGTCGTGGCGCTGGCGTGGGCAGGCGGTTTTACAAAGTGGTAAGTGGGTTTTCTCGGAGTGCCCTCTATACGGTCGTGGTTTTGTCAGAGGGCGCTCCGAGAAGGTCTAGGGGGTGACGCGTGGCGGAGGCCTGACGTCACCCTCTGACAGTTTCTCGGAGCATATCCTTCGGACGCTGATGCCCGTCCGATGCGATGCGGGCCGTCGAATGGGAGGGCCCAGATCCGACGGTTGACGGAGCGATAAGATGCGCGGGCGATATTTGAGGCGGGGAGAATTAAATATTATTTTCTTTCGAAAATCGCGCTCGGCGGAAACTTTGGAAAAGTGGGTTTTCCGGGTTGTTTTCGGCATATGCGGGTTAATTGGGTTTTGCAAAGGTTTATAGTCAAAAAGCGGGTTTAAGGTTATTAACCCGAGCAAATCTCGGATTAATCCCTAGGATTAATTTTTGGCACTCTGTGGGTTGCACTCAAATGTTTTTCAGCGCATGAAAACCTTCAAAATCACAGCTAGAGCTATAATGCTCGGGGGCAGGGATACTTAGATTTTTTGGGCTTTTTGCAATTTTTACATAGTAATAGGGGAATAGGGGTATGGGGAGTTAGATAGTAATAAGTTAGTAGTTAATATGAATGAAAGAGGTGGATGGGGGGGAATACTGAGTCTGTATGAAATTGACTTAGTATTTTAGGAAGTAGATCAAAATGAAAAGACTTTTGCACAAGGAATGCAGCTACTAAAGAAGCTAGAGCCAACAAAATACTTGGATCTTCTTTGTGAAGTTGGGTGGCATAGGAATGTTAGTAATAAAGGAGATGGGGAAAACTGGAAGTTAGATATGCTTCATTTGTTGTAACACTGCTGTGAATCAGAACATCTGCACTGGCATCCTGTTTTTCCCTTTCCTTTAGGTCAGTGAAATGTCACAAACCATGCTTTCTGCAACCCCATCTACCTACCCACTCTATTTCCTAGCATTTTTTGTTACTCCAAGGAGGGTGCACTTAGACTTGCAAACCCTTTTGTGCCTTTTCTTTATCTTTGGCTTTCTTTTGATTTTCTATCTAAGGCTACCCTTATTGCTTCCAAGGCCCCAGATTAAGCAGTTGGGAACCTTCTTTCACTACCTATCTACTTTACGTGCCAAGATTGAGCTGTTTGGATAGGTTCCTTTCTCTAATCTACAACAAAAATTGAAACATGGCATGACCCAGCTTAGGCTGTTGGATCACCCATCCAGAAGTAGGGCAACATTAACCAAACAAGTATATTTCTTCCACAAGAATATGAGATCTTTGCATCACCAAAGTAGATCATATTGGTACTTCCCTTGCCAATCATGAAAAATGAAACCTATTGGTATAGGTAGCTAACAGTATTTAGAGTGATGAATTGATCAACGATGATTACGCACTAGGTGTTGATGGAAAACATTGTGTGTTGATTGTGGATGCCTCTCAATAAGCACTACATGACCTAGGTACAGGGTTGTTATACTAGGTGCAGGAATCCTATGGTAATTTTCTTGAAATTTCACTTTTTCAAAAAATATTTTATTTTTTATCATGATTGTTAATAAGACTCTGGATAGAAATAAGAGCTCTGAAATCTATGACAAGCAAGGAGTTCATTTGAAACATGATAACAGGATGTGATGTCTATCATAAAGGTGTAGTATTCTGTTTCCATAATGTATGGTACAAAGCGTTGCTTTCCTATACTTGATCTTGTTGTAATTTTATCATTCCTGCACTCGATACTTTCATAAGGGATGTAACATGGTTTTAGTTGGCACTGTAATAGTGATGTTGCACACTTAATGAATGATTTAAAAATGATGAAATACCATGATATCTTAATATTTCCTTGTGAAGATTTTTGCCGACACTTTTATCGGGAAGCATAGTATGATCTTTAAACATTCCCCCTGCCTTACTCCATGATTTTATAATCCTATGGTTTGGCTTGCATGAGGAAATGCAAGAAGGTCAGCGTGGGGGAGTGTTGAGACTCCATTTTATCCAAATTTTCACGATTTAACAGAATCATTTTATCCATGTACTAAGTGTCTATAATCATTATTATTCGTTTTGCGCATTATTAAGCTATTATCTAAAGGCATTTAGAGTTAACAGTTGTTGATCGATGAACTCTTCTTGTTTTGTTAATTTAATGCGAAAATGTCATTAATGTCAGGCTCTTTTATGGTAGGTGCTAACATTCCTATAGTAGCAGTTCCTATACCAGTTGTGCCTGCACTAGCTCTGCCTGCACCAGCATGCCTCCACCAACATGCCTGCACTAATTTGGGGCTTTCATGCATTGACACATCTCTAGGGAAATATGAAAGAGGTTTTTGTTCAAAATATTGTTTGAACACTTCCACATAATATAAGATACACCCAGGTCATACGAATTTATGTTTAGGCAATAATTAATGCCTCAGCCCCAAATTCGCAGTTGTTTCCAAACTGCCAACGTCTACCTCATTTTCCGTGCATGTGAAGGCGAATAGAGAAATTATGAAACATGGGTTTTGGTTCCAGTATATAAAATTGACAAAGCCTCAAGACGATTTCTAAAATTTGTAATGTTATAAAAGTTACATAACGTTCTTTAAGGCAGTTTTCTAAAAATACACTATTTTTCTAGAATTTTAGCATCTCAGATTTCAAACAGTGAGTTTTTGGCACAATTTCTGAAGCAATGGATCTGAACCAAAAAATTCTGAGAGACGTTATTGTTGAAAATATAACAAGATAGATGTCCTCCAAATATTTTTTCGAAATTCGTAATGGTTAAGGAGATACGCAAAGTTCTTTGGAGGCATTTTGTTAAAAAAATACCAATTTTTCTAGAATTGTAGAAAACGGTCAGATTTAGGAAATTCGTGCCAGATATTCATTCTTTCAATGGGTAAATGGTTGTACTAATATTCTATTGACTATAATCAATTGAGATTCAATCCCCATGTTATTTTCTAAAGAAATTATCATGTAAAAACCAATATAAAAGAGAGGAGTTACACAGATGTGAAGGAGGATGGCAGTTTGTATTTTGTAAATTGTATTTCAGTTGTAGAATGGGGAATTAGATCTTGATGTGTAGGGAAGGAGGAGCTGCGCACTAGTGGGATGATCCCTGGAGGGGACCATTCGAGCCAACACTACACTATTTAATGAATCTGTAACAAGACTTCTCAAATGATTTTCCTCAACGTTAAATTCTGAATTCTGGTTTCTACTCTGAAATGAGTTTATTTGGAAATCACTTCTGAGTAATTTTGTTTCTCCATATTGTTCTGAAGATTGTGACTTAGTCGCTACAAGGGCAACGAGCTGGATTTTTGGGCCTACCAGCCAGTTCGTTGCCCCAAACCTCTTAACTTTCTTTTGCTGCATTTTAGTTTTCTTGTTGTGAGTGTGATCTTAGATAATTTCACAATTTCATTTCATAGCTCTTCTTTTAGTCACTTCATTTTCAATTTCATTCCAAAAGCTTTATTTTACTGCTCTGGTTATTCAAGTATGATATCAATGCTTTTGGATGTATTTGGATAAAGGCTGAACTAAAATAAATAGTCAATGTTTTAACTGCATCTCTTATTTATTCTTACAAAGATTTACCCTGATCTCATTGTTGCATAACAAAGTTTATTTCCAGAATGTAATGGCGAAATAATTATTGATCAAGAATTCTGGTTAACTTAACTTAACATGTATTCATGATTTCCTTTGAATATTATATGACACAGATTCCTGTACTTTTGCAGAAAAACATTTATTCCTGCACTTTTATAGAAAAAGCATTTATTCCTGCACTTTTGCGAGTAGATGTCAAGATCAACATAAGGAAAGATTGTGAATCTTGTTGACAAAATTCTCACAGAATTCTTCATTATAATTAAACGTTGCATATATTATAAGTATTTAATAAGATAAGGTAAAATAACACGAGTTATATATTGGTTCTTATTGCATATTTCTCTACCAGTTAAAGTATTGAAATGTCTTTAAGAGAAGTAGTGCATTATTATCTTGATTCTTCTTAAAGCATTCAATTATTTCCTTAGATTTGTTGGAATGAAGTTGTTGTGTGATTTCTAGTTTAATTTCATGTTTGCAACATAGCAATAATGTTTTAAGAGGTTTCACATTATTTATTTATTGAATCGCATTATTTTGATTGGGGCCTGTATGTTCCATTGTCCCCTGGACAACCGAGGAAGACTTACTACGGGATTTAACTCAACCCGGAAGAGGAGCCAAAAGTAGATTCCCAGAGTGTGTTTACTTTGATTTGAAGAGTCTTGTTTATTTTTCTTGAATGATGCTCCTTTTGAATTTCTTGCAAGAGCTTGGTTTTTATTTAACAGATCCCTAAGGTCGTATTCTGGCATATATTGTGCTATGCCTCTAAGTTTACTTACTCGGATTGACAAATTAAATGTTGGTGTAAATCTTTCATTTATACCGCCCGACACTCCACCAGAACCATATCAAGAGATCGTTCGATAAGAAGTCTGCAGGGAAAGCTAACTTTGGTGTTGGTGACTTAGTTCTGAAATGAGATACTCCCATGAAGACAAAGGCAAACATACGAAGTTCCAATCCCTGTGGATTGGTCCATACACAGTCCATGAGAAGCTTGACCCACACACATATTGTCTATAATCAGTTGACGGGAGGATTGACAGCCTTCCTGTCAATGACCCAGATCTCAAGAATTTTTCCATACATAGTCTACTTGTTGCTTTTTTTTTCATATTGTTTGCTTTGCTTACTATCTTTGTTTTTATTTTGTTTGTTCTCCTTACTATTTTTGTTTACACTTGTTTCAGTTTCTTGATACCTTACTATTTTTGTTTCCGAAAATAACTACTTCCAACTACTACGTTTTGGCTTTCGAATAAGAGTATGTGGCTAAGATTTGAAGAAACATGTGACACTACAGCACTTGGTCAGGCTTGTGTCCATCTTCCCTATCCTTGGTTATAAACTTCAGCCGATGCACAGTCCTCTTGAAAAAATACAAAGGAAAAAGAAGAGAAAGGCTTCCTGCGCAGAGAGGTGAAGCATGCAACTCCATCGGGATACTAACCAGGTTCCCTGGCAGTGGAGCAATGCGTGTGTTCCTGTGTAACTCCGCTGGGGTACTATCTAGGCCTACTGGCAGTAGAGAAACACCATAGATAAAGACTTATACTCTGAAAATTTTCAACTCGTGAGCTAAACTGCCATTCTCAGATTCGAAACACTGTGATCAAGCGAAACTTTTGACTTTTTTTACTGAGTTGGAAAAAGGTGAACCATGTATGTCCATGGGGTAAGTGGAGAAGCTGAAGTAACCTGCACAACGATTCAATACTCCCTGAAATACCAAGGCCCTATGCTACTAATGAACCAAAATAGAGAAGTTGGAGTTCTACTACTATGTTGCCAAGTGTTGTAGCAGCTACAACCACCCTCCAAAATTTTGGCCTACACCCAATTTTGAAACCTCGCTTGAGAGTTTCACTTGATAACTGCACATACTCAGGTTCACTCCATGAGATCATGTGAGTCTTCGCACCCACCTTGTTGTTCATTTCACCCAAGTTTTTGCATGTTGATCTCAAAGTCATGCTTGCAACCATGTTCTGGTCATGCTCAAGGTCTTCACTTCGTGTCTACATGTTGTGTTCACTATGAAAGAATCTATTGCACTCACACACAAAGTCTCAATCACTTTCACGCAAGTGTCGTCATGGTTGACCAACGATCAACCACAAGTGTCAAGCTTGTTGCTTGCACCGTCAATCAGTCATGTTGAACATGTGTGTCTGGATGGTTTGAGTCGTCTCGTCATTGAGTCATGTAAGTGTGTGTTTGCAGGATCACATATGCATTTTTCACTCGTTCACACACTTAGTCATTTTACTAAAGTTCTGACAACAGGAATCCCCTCTGACAATCGGACCATCACCCTGCCATCGATTCGATCGACTCTCACCCAGAAGAGAGCAGAAGCACCAAGCAACTCATTTCAAGTTGCGCTGCCCGCAATCAAATCAATCAGCCTTCATGTTGGCCAACCGGAGAGTTTGACCCGGTAGCCACCCTGGGACTCATTCCCCTCAAAAATTGCACAAAGGTTGCAGACATTGCCCGCTCTACTGGCTGAGAAATTGCGCAGATAGGCTAGACAGACACCCAATGCGCATCCCTGTCTCCCTCAAACAATTGCGCAGTTTTTCCAGCCAATCCTCCCAACAATCGACCAGCTGCTCACCAACAAAATTATGCAGTTTTCATGAGCAGGCCCTTTGCTGCCCAAGAGTTCACTCAGCTCAGCAACTGCGCAGAGGTGATCAACAGGCCAGTCTCCTAGCATCATCGCAATTCCCCCTAGTAGCTCCCAGCAGCTAACTATACGTTCCCTCCAGGAATTGCGTAATAATTGCTACCAAGCTCCAACAGATGACTGTTAGTTCCCCTTAGGGACTGCGCATTTTTTGTTGCCAGTGACCCAATGGCTGACTACCAATTCCCTCTAGGAATTGTGCATTTTTTGTTGTGAGTGTCCGAGCAGCTAGCTTTCAGTTCCCTCTAGGAATTGCGCAGTTTTTATTGTGAGTGTCCGGGCAGCTAGCTGCCAGTTCCCTCTAGGAATTGCACAGTTTTTGGCTACCAAGCTCCCACGGCCTGCTCGTTCCAGAAACTACATAGATTTTGCATGCCCAGCCTTCCTGCAGCCCAGACTGTTCCTCCAAAAAACTGCGCAGTTTTTTCCTCCCATTGAGCCAAACCTCGCGGATAGTCAATGTCAATCCGGATTGCCCATTTTCATCACCCAGTGACTCTTATGAAATTTTCATCAACAGTTCCTGGAGCCTCTATCCCACCTCGCAACCTTGTCACCTGCATCCGAAATGATCATGCATCAAGGTAGACTAGGAGGTTTTTGGATTTGATGTCATCTTGTCATGAGTGACTGTAGGAAAAGGTAGAAAAGCAAACATGGTGCAACGATGAATGGGATGAACGAAGGGATCACATGCAGAAGGATAGGTTCACCAATGAACGAACAAATGATGCATGCGAAGAGATGTGCTTGTGAATGGATTATCATGCAAAGATGTGTTTGCGGATGGAAGGACGAGCAAACATGCAAGATGTACTCATGGATAGACGAACGGATGAAAATTCACATTTCGTGAACATACAAACCTGTCAAGCCTTCCAACATACAAGCAAGGAGCAACGTGCAAAAGCAACATCAAGCGAACCAACAACCATGGAAGACTCCACGCACTTTGCCATGCAGAGGTGTTACAGACCCATTTGGGCACATCACTCCCATCATTCAGATCAGTACTTTTAGGGCCCATCAAACCTTAATTCAATTGCTACATGCCCTATACAAGTCATCATTTTGAATGCCTCCTTCCCTGAGAGTTTCTTGGCCTGAAGCCCTCCGGAAATACCTTCTTGAGGGACCAGTGCAGCCTTGGTCAGGGGTAAGTGCGCTTCAGTGTAGGTAGGCCCATGTCAGGGTGCTTTCCAAAGCACTTAGGCCCACTTTGACCTGCGCTGAGCGAGATTGAGAGAAATCATCATAGGGTTCTGGGAATATTCTTATCTTCTGGAGCCATCTAGAAGATTCCCACACTTATCATCTCATATGAGCTCGAAATTAGATAAGGAATGAGTTAAGTAACCTCCTATCCTCTCATCCCTTCCTCCATGGAAACTAACTCTAAGTTTGGAAGGCCATTCAATACCCTCATTTATAACCAAACCACCATCATTTTCCTATAAATTGAGCACTCATCTAAGTGATCAGGGGCTAGACTTTGAAAATTTGTAAGGAGATACTATTGGTATGAGGTTTGAGATTTTAAGCAAGTATTGTTATGCTACCAAAGTGTTGTGCTTTTGATGTGATGTTGGTTGGAACCCAAGCTAGAAGAGTGGCAATGGATCGGACTTCATGGTTGTAATTCTTCCTTCTACTTAATAAAGTTGTTTACACCTTTTCCCATATTCTTGTCTTTATGTATGATGATTATATATGTAAATGCTTTCGATTCCATTTGTTTATAGTAAATAGATATCTTGCTTTGATTGGTTTTTGTCCTCTATTTATGATTGCAGATACTTGTCAAGTGGATTAAGTTCGAGAAGGAGCCATGAGAGCCATACAAAGGAGACAAAGGGAAAGCGAAAGATAACAAGTAGGTCCCTTGTCTTATTTATATTCTATAGGAAAAGGTTAAGCACTTTAAATCTGTTGTTCTAGGTCTAGCTACCCACCTAGGGAAATTGTATTTATCCGTAGATGCAAAATTCCACATAACAAATTGGAAACTCCGCTAGGGAACGATCATCGTTCCAGGTAGTTTACCTTCATCCTAGTACACCCTAGTAGACTTTACTTGCTGCCATTGATCTTGTTTCAGCCTGTTTTGAAGTGTTTGTTGGTCAAAATTGTGCTTGCAAGCCCCTAGGATGGCCTCTCTGGCACCAACGTAGGTCTAGTCAAGAGACAGAGTGCTACCGAGCACCCCTAGCTTGAGGACATTGCTCTTAAGTGAACTATCTCCCACTCAAGGCTACGCTGATCCTCCTTAGGTCAAAGACCACTCCTTTGACTTGATTTTTCCCAAATTTCCTTTTGTTTCTGCTTGCTAAAATATCAATGATTCTTGTCTCTCTGAAATCAATTCGTGTTTCCTTTGTTAGCCCTACTTTGGCCTTGATTCTTTAGTGTTTCTTAAATGATTTATTTATCAATATCAATTCATTGTCAAACTTAGTTTATAGTCGATTAATCTTTGTTCAAAAGAAAGTGTCGTAAAAGTCTTCATTTCTTTCAAAACGAAACGATCGTAAAGTCTTCGTTCTTGCAAAAAGATTGATTTATTGTATGTGCATTAGTTTCTTTTTGTTCATCATGACATTAAGGGAATTGAAAAGAAAAAATTTCATTGTGCATTGAAAGAATTTGTGTGTGCTCATAGGAATAGTTTAGGGAAATTGCATTAGATGTGTTCTTTGTTCTATCCCTACTATCTAAGGTTTTCATTGTCAAAATTGAATGAAAATAATGATTATTATATTAGTTGTGAATTTCAAATACATCACGTGGTGAACCTTGAAAGGAAAATTCTTAATCAAGATCAACTTAAAATTAACATCAATTAACCTAATGGAGCATTTTCACCTAACGCAAAACATTTAGGGGTTCCAAGCTAGAGACATGTTACGACGTCGTAAAACATAGCAGTTGTCGCTAACTTGTTTGTGATACATTCCAAGTGCGATACCTCATTCCATGTACATGAGTATATCATAGCTCATCCACGTACCTTCGGGTATATAGGGCGGTGTTACAGTACGTAAACTATAAAGGAATGCTCTCACTGTGCGGTTTCGCATTAGACAACGCTAATACGGATTGGGCCTCCACATATTTTCGGGTATATATGAGAGGAAAACACTAGGTTTCTATCCATCCTTAGGTAACTGAGCCAGCCGCCTTGTACACTGTGATACACTGAACACAACATTTGGGGAGATTGCTTGCCCGTATTTCTCGGTTCATCGAGAGGTATTCTGCAATTCACAGTTGCTTGGTAAACCTTTTTGCCTAGCTTACCCCTTTTCGTTTATTTCTTTTTGGAAATAAAATCAATCAAAAATCGTGGAGGAAAATCAACCCTTATCTCGTCATTCACAGAGAGAAGCGAGTAAACCGCCTTTACCGTCCGAAGCTACACCCATCTGGTCGAAGCGGTGTCGTTTGACTGGATCCAGTACTTCACAAGCTTTTGGTTCTTCATCTGAATTACTAGAAACACCTATACCGATAAGTACTGTGACCCTAGTTGCTCCTACAGTTACTAGTAAATTTTTTACTGAAGTGGAATCTCCACAATTACCTGAGGAAACTAGAATTGAATCTAGTGAAACGGTAACTCAAGTTGTTCGACAACAAGTTGATTCTCAACTTGAAGTTGTTCAACAAGAAATTACTTCTGAACCTGAATCTGTTCAACCAAAAGTTGATCCTGAACCTATCATTGTTCAATCAAAGGTTACTTCTGAACCAGAAGTTGTTCAAGAAGCCCAACCTGAACTTGTTCTTTTACCAGAACATTTGGATCTTGAGGTTGAACAATCAGAAGTCGTTACTTTATCAGAAGAAGATCGACCGATACATCCTCAGACATCCGTAACTGTCAACACTTCCACTTTACCTCAGCAGCAAATACCATAAATCTATTACGAACCTCGCAGTGAAATTCTTCTACCTGGTTTGATTTAGATAGAGGAGGAACCTGAGGTAGAATCACCCAGAACTCCATTCCATTTTGGAATTGGACTTTATCTGTATCCTTATACTCCTCATTTAACTGCTCCTTTTGATCTTGATTACTTTCAAACACTTGTTGATTCATTAGGAAATTTATTTGGACATTTGACTATGGCAGAGTCAACATCCCAGATTGTGCCATCTATTACAGCTATGCAAAATCTTTTGTCGCAACCTCTTCGATGTTTACTATGACACCTGAGTCACACTTGTATGGTGTTCCATCCGTCCCATCATGTTAGCAATCTTTATCGGGAACCCACTCAGGTGTTGCTTCTATCCCTTGGTCTTCACCAATGTCCTCTACTGGAATTTTATCTATTTCTTCATTAACGGATACTGAATAGCTAGACCCATCAAGTTCATATCAAGCTAGTTCATCTGGTTATTTTCCTATGTATCCTCTTTACACTGGACTACCCCCATTCGGATAACAATATGCACATTCTCCTTATCCTCCATTTTTTTGGGGGCAACCATATGTTGGTATGTTGTCGTCTTTAGGTCAGCTTGGAATGACTATCTGTCAGTGGCAACCAACAATGCCCATTCAACCTAGGCTTATGTATCCATCACAACCTATGCAAACTATCTCATCCATACCTACAATGCTTGTTGTTACAGCTTTACCGCAGTCACAAGATCAGATTTTTGTATCTCAACCTGTGCAAGTTGGTCCTTCAACCTCAGACCCCCAAGTTTTAGGTGTACAGATTCAACCTTCTCAGGTAGTTTTACAACAACCACTTGTGCCTGGAGTCCAACAACCTTAGGCTAGTTTACCTTTTACTGGACTGACTTAGACTTACACTGATTTAGTGTATTCACAACTTGGTCAATCTTACATTGGTGGGCAACAACCGTTGTATCAACAACAACAACAGTTGCTTCAACAACCTTGGCAGCCCCAATATCAACAGCAACAATTCCAGCAATACCAACCTCAACCTAGACTTCAACAACAAGCTTATGTTGGGTTTGGTCAGCAACAAGTTTATCTAGGTCTTAGTCAGCAAGCCTATGTTGGGTTTGGACAACAGAAAATGTATCCTCGTGATCAACAACAACCTTACACCATATTTTCTCAACAAACTTACCCTTGTCAAGGTTACCAACAGCAGATGCCTTATTCTGGTATGCAAAGGCCTATTGCCCATGAAATCCCATATTACCCTGGATATGCTCAACCTAACCTCAATAGAAAGTGGCCTTTTGTTGCGACACTTGAATTACTAGATCTAAATTGGCTCACCAATGACCCCATTGTTTATGCACCTTGGTGGCTTGTGATTCCTCATAAATTACCTTCCGATATTCAGAAATTCAATGGAAACCCTGGAGAAGACCCATCCAGCCATGTCATGACTTTTCATTTATGGTGTTTATCAAACTCCTTGAATGATGATTCAATTAGACTACATCTTTTCTAGAGAACGCTTATTGGTCTAGCTGCAAAGTCGTACATTGAGTTACCACAAGCTTCTTTTGATAATTTCACTACCTTAGCTACCACATTTTTAACCCATTTCCAGTTACCCATATGATATGAGATTGGAACAGAACTATTAACCAACTTTAAATAGACTAGTGCTACTCATATCTGTGATCATATTCATGAGTGGCATCTTCGTCATCGAATGGTTAAAACTTATGTTCCTGATCAACTTTTGCCTGAGTGGTTTATAAAATCTTTACTGCCATCTATCACTGAGAAAGTGGTGAAAGGTGGAGTTGTCAATGAAGAGCAAGTAATTGTTCGTGCCCAGTATTTGGACTTGATTTATACATAGTCTAGCATGCTCTATGACAAGATCCCGAATGCACCCCAACCAACTTTCACTATTCCTCCTCCACCATTGAGTAAAGACTCTCATGTCTGTGACAATGTGATTGGCTCTTCGAACACACAAATAGTAGGTAGACCATCTGGTCAAACACTTGCCATTTCTAATCAAACAACAAATGCACCTAATAATACCCTTGCTTTCGAAATGAATTTCGTGTCATCTGACAAAGGCAAGAATTAAAAGAAACCCGGAAGAAAGAAGAAGGAGAAAAACAATAAGAAACAAAATAATTCCCCCCCAAGATAAATCATTTGATTCCTCTCCTTCAGCTAGGAAGCCTCGTTACCCATGTTTGATCTGTAAAGATGAGCATTTTACACGAGATTGTCCTCACTGCTCCAAAGCCTCAAATCTTCTGAAGACTTCTAATACATCCGCGGTATTGACTAATCCTTTTCCAAAACCGGAGACAAATATGGTTGTTGCAGACCAGGGTTCCACTTCCCAAGTGCTTATGCTATCCACCTCTAAGCCTAAAATTGAAGTTTTGCTGTCAACACGAAGTAAATATTATGGAAATCAACCGTCATCATCAAATAACCAGGCTGATCAACCTAACTCTTCGACTTCGACTTCATCTGATCCTATTCCACCACCTATTGCACCAAAGTTAACAATAAAACCACCTAAGGTAGTTGTACATAAATCGACATTTAACCCTCGAGCTCGAGCTGCACATAATTATAACATAATAGAAGATTTGGCTCATTCACCTTTTGCTATGACAACACTCAAGGTGCTTCAAAATTGTCCCTCCCAAAAGCAGGCTTTGTTGTCAGCATTTAGTGGAATCGATCCAATTAATTCCAATCTTGTGGTTTTCAACCATGCGGGATATACGCTACAATTACCAGCACAATTAGCATTTCTGATTCAAATAAATGCCTTGAATAAACTTATTCACCAAACCATTATTGACAAGGGGCATCTACTTGTATTATGTTTATGAATTGATGGAAAACACTTGGCTCATTTCCTTTGTCATGTTCACCAACAACGTTAAAAGCTTTTGACGGTCACACATATACGCCTTGTGGAATATTGAGTAATTAGAAAACCGAACTAGGAGGAAAAACAGTAACTGTTGAAGTTGAGGTTGTTGACAAACCCCTTGACTACAACATTTTTCTAGGAAGACCGTGGGTTTATGCTATGGCTGATGTGGTTTCTACGTATTTTCATACGATTGCATTCCCTCATAAGGGTGGAATCACAGTTATCGACCAACTCACCTTATTCGCCTCTAGTTCACAAGCTACTAGAAGCATTCCATTAATACACGGACCCCCGCTATCTCTTCAAAACATTGGTGTAGGTCTCTTCAATGATCCTTCCCTAATGGGTACTTTTTCACTACCATCACCATCAAACTTGGTGGAAGTGGCAACAGTTGAGACTGGCAATATGATATCTTCCACTTCATCTGACTTAAGGAAGATTACCAATAGTTTTGAAGTTGTTAGTAATAATGAAATCATGCCACTAAGCCCTATTGAGCTTGCATAGCAATCAATCTTTTTGGCTTGTGTGGCGAACCCAAATCCATCTTCACCAATTGAATGGGTAGATCGTTCATTAGAATATGGTACTTCCTCTGATCCTTTTTCACATATATTTTCTTCTGATGAAGGAATCGTCCAATCAATGATGATGGAAGAAGAACCATGGGACGATTATCATCATCGTTTCCATCTTCCAGATCACATAGAATATTTTTCAAATGAACTTAATCACCCTTCAATTGTTGATTTCCTTTCGAATTTTGTTTTCATAGATGCAGTAGATTCTGAGCAAAACCTATCAAATATTGAAGAAACAATTTCTATCAATATTTCTGCCAAACCTAACATTGTAGAAAACATTCATGTTGGAAAATCTTGTTCTCCATCAGAACTTTATATTTACCATGCTCTCTTTTGTGAATTCCGAGATATATTTGCATGGTCATATGAGGAGATGCTAGGAATTGTTGGACACATATTGTCATTTATGTCAATATGGAAATATTAGAGGAGCAGACAGACCAAGAGGAGCAGAACAGAGGCATGAGAAACAAATTATAGGAGCAGACAGACCCACCACAGGAGCTAACAGAGCATAGAGCAGTTAGAACCATAGGAGGAAGAAATCAGATCAAGGAGGCTTATCGGAGCTGAGAGGAGCCATATATACATATATGTATGCACTTATAGGCGTTTACCTGTATTTTTTCATATGTTTTAATGGAATTATTGTGTTAAAGGATCGTTTGGCGGGCGCATTCCATGGAACTGGTTTTGAAGGAAGAAAAACCCCAATACATTAAGTATCGGGTGTAAAACATAGTTGGATTGAGAATCTGGATCTCAAATCCTTTAGACAGAGTTTTTTGAATGTTATTGGGTCCATAGAAACCCAAATTACATCAATCTTGCATATTTCCTTATCGCATCGCAAAAAGCCTTTTACACTGGAAAATCACGCTAAACACTTAGCGGATCTAGAAAAACAGACTTGAAAATATATGCACTGGAGTTTTGGGATCCAATTGGGTCTACGACTTCCATCGCACCGGCATATCGAAGTGGGAGCTTATTAAGTGTTAATAGTCACTGTAAATCACTGATTTCAATTAGCTATATCACATCGGACCAAAGGAAGAGCGCCGATAGTGCACTCCATTGGGACCTCCGATCGCCGATAAGGCAATTTGATCTAGACCATAAGATTTTATCGCTCCATATCAACAGTCACAAATGTTTGGCATGTTTACTTTGGCGTACGGTAAGCGTGCTGATAGGAAAAGGTAAAAACGAGTGTTTTGGGGTATTTTTTTCAAAGTATTTCCGTTTAAAAGGAAAAGGCATGGATCATGTGGAAAAGGTCTGGGGCTGATTGTGATGAAACTGTGGAGGAGCGGATCTGATATAGTATTAATGTGGGTGTATGGATCTCACATCCTTTAGACAAAGTTTTTTGAATGTTATTGGGTCCATAGAAACCCAAATTACATCAATCTTGCATATTTCCTTATCGCATTGCAAAAAGCCTTTTATACTGGAAAGTCACGCTAAACACTTAGCGGATCTAGAAAAACAGAATTGAAAATATATGCACGGGAGTTTTGGGATCCAATCGGGTCTGCGACTTCCATCGCATCGACATATCGAAGTGGGATTGTATTAAGTGTTAATATTCACTGTAAATCACTGATTTCAATCAGCGATATCGCATCGGACCAAAGGAAGAGCACCGATAGTGCACTCCATTAGGACCTCCGATCGCCGATAAGGCAATTTGATCTAGACTGTAAGATTTCATCGATCCATATCAACGGTCACAAATGTTTGGCATGTTGTCTTTGGCTTTTTTTCAAAGTATTTCCGTTTAAAAGGAAAAGGCATGGATCATGTGGAAAAGGTCTGGGGCTGATTGTGATGAAACTGTGGAGGAGCGGATCTGGTATAGTATTAATGTGGGTGTATGGATTCTTGAAGTTCGCCCTTTAGTTTTTTTGGCTGTGTTCCTCATATGTATATTTTTGTTTATGCATTAAGCGGGGTTTTTTAGGCCGAAAGGCCTATGATAACTGGTCTAATGATTCAGGAGGCTGAATGTCTATTAAATGGGGTGTATCAGGGCGATGGAGATTGCAATTGGGGCATAATGCCTCCATTAAACTAAAAAACTTTGCGCATGCCTGAAATCATTGTCAAAGGAGTGTTGTTACAGTTGTAACCGGGAAGATGTGTTCACCGTGGATTTTTGGACCTGTCTAATGAATCTACGTGTCCTTAGAGAGTCGGTGAACTTGCACAATGTAGAGGAAGCCCCAGTGACCGAGGAGGAAGACAAAGAGGTGGTGGTAAGCAGAAACGAAGAGATAGAGGCATGGGGAATGAATAAAACAGAAAAAAAGAGAATAGAGAGGTGTTGTTGTCATTGTGAATGACTAGAGTGAGAGGTAGAAGAGGCAGTAGAAGCAACAGAGGCAGTAGAGGCAGGAGAAACAGGAGAATAGGAGTGAAGGAGAACCTCAGTAGAACAAAGATCAACATCATAACAATTTATACCAGGGTTGGGTTGGAGCCCAAGAGGTTGGAGCCTCAGAACTGAACAGGATTGAAATCCTTGGGAGTTGGTGCTCCTAAGTGCAGAACCATTGCAAAACAGAGTTGGTGCTTTGGAGGTTGGAACCTCACTAAAGTCCAAGTTGGAGCTTGGCAGCTAATCACAACCAGATATATACTTATATTGTATTTATTTCATTGCACAATTGTGTGTTAATAAAAGCATTTATTCCAGCTATCTATTTTTGTGTTTCATATATATACATATGTGCTTTTGGTAACAACAAGAACAATTAAAAAAAAAGAAATATTGATTCACCCCCCCTCTCAGTATTTCCAACAATTGGTATCAGAGCAGGGTTCTTCATACTAGCCTAACATCTTGAAGAGGGATCTGCAGCCATGATGAGAAATCACGAAGCATAAGGAAGACCTCCTCTGTTCAATGGCACTAACTTTGGTTTCTGGAAAAAGAGAATGACCTACTACTTAATGTCCCTTGGACCTGAAGTTTGGCATTTTGTTCAAAATGAGTATCATATGCCTACCACTCTTCCTACAGATCAAGACGAGAGGAAAACCTACATTGCAAATGCAAAGGCCTTAAACTCCATCACTAGTGGAATCACTGATTCTGAGTTGACAAAAGTCATGAACTGTGCCTCTACCAAAGAAATGTCGGACAAGCTAGTTGGCTTATACGATGGAGACTCAAAAGTCAAGAAGGCAAAGCTTCATACTCACAAAAGATAATTTGGAAGCCTAAGGATGGAAGATGAAGAAGATATTGCAACATAACTCCTCCGCGTAGCTAAAGTGGTCAACTCCCTTGAAGGATTGGCCGAAAAATTGAAGAAAGTACCATTGTTGAAAAAGTATTAAGATCTCTTCCAGACATATTTGACTCCAAAATAAGTGCCATAGAAGAAGAAAAGGATCTAGATACCCTCAAGATGGATGAACTCCATGGAATCCTCACTGGCTATGAGATGAGGAAAGGTGGCCCAAGCTCCAAAGATTCAACATTCAAGGCTTCAAAGTTAAAGAAGGGGAAAGAAAGGAATGATTGTAGTGATGAATCCAATGTGGAATTTGACTTGGCTCAATTTGTATGAATGCTGAAGAAAGGATCTAAGCTTAAAGGAAAGTACCCTCTTATCTGTTTTAAGTGTGGAGAAATAGGTCATTATGCAACAAAATGTCCTCATAAACATGACAGTGATGATGAAGGAAATTCTAAAAGAATGGCACACAAAAAGAAAGGGTTCAATACAAAGAACTTTTTCTCTAAGCAAGATGAGTCTAATGAGGATGAGTTTATGGTCATCAAAAAGAAATCAGATGAGGAAAGTGACCATGATGAAAGCCAATAAACATTATTCATGGCATTCAAAAATGATGATGACTCAGGGCTTGAACAAAATGTAGATGAACTGTTAATTAGTGCCATTAAAGAAAATGAGAAACTACGGAATAAAATCATCTCTCTCAAAGTGGAAAACGAGGAAATAAGAAGGAGAGAAGATCTCTTGGAAGCAAAGCTAAAAGAAAAAGAAGAGACCTGTGAAGAACGTGAGGCTGAAATAGTGTCTTTGAGAAAGGAGTTGGAGCAAATAAAAAAGGGTTGTAAAAGCTCTCAAATACTTGAGACTATTCTAAAAACTCAAAAACCCCAACATGACAAGTCTGGAATAGCTTTCAAAGGAGAATCCTCAAGCACTAAGAATAGTGCGAAAAGCTATGCCGATGCACTTTCTTGCAATCCAAAAAAAGAAAATGTATGTTATGAAAAGCCCATCCCGGATCTGAAGAATGAAGAGAGAATCACTCCAAAGAAGAATGTGGAGTCGAATCATGGATACTACAGCAAATACAAACCTGTACTCCACCAAGGGCCCATCTCAAATCCAAAGAATAAGGCAAAAGTAATTCCGAGGAAGGAAATTGACTCAAACCATGGGACTTCAATAGGTACAAAACCATCTTTCTTGGACACTATTTTCACTGTAAAAACTTCGGTCATCAAGCCATACATTGCATGGCCCGTAGAAGTGAAACACCTAAGGTAAAGGACCGAATAATCAACTCATATGCCCCCAAAAGGCAGGGACAAATCAAAACCTTCAATTCATTTGACCCCTTGACCAAATTCGATCTGATTTGCTCATTCTGCTACAATAATGGACACTATGAACAAAACTGCCCACTCAAAGGAAGAAAGACGAGTAGGAAGAATTCCAACATGGATAAATGCGGCATGGATCTATATGCTCAAAATAATGGAAATCATTGGTTTGTGGATAGTGGGTGTTCCAGACACATGACAGGAGACAAAAGGAAGTTTTTCTCATTGAGAAAAAAAGAAGGGAATGTGTATTTTGGAAGTGGATCTGCCAGAATTGCAAGAAAAGGAACTGTTACTCTAATCAACGGAAAAGCTCAAGATGCTCTGCTAGCAGATGGGCTCAAACACAATCTCCCGAGTGTCAGCGAAATCTGTGATCAAGGACATAAGGTTGTCTTCAGCACCAAAGAATATGAAATAAAGAACTCTTCCTCAAGGGAACTTGTGGCGAAAGGGGTTAGAACACCAGACAACATTTACATTCTGAATAAGATTCAAGAAAATAAATTCTACCTGAGTCAGATAGATGAAAGTTGGTTGTGGCACAAGCGACTTGGACATACAAGCTTCGAAAATCTGGTCAATATCAGCAAGATGAGAGCTGTACGAGACATCCCAAGGCTATTCAAACCAATCTAAGGAGTCTGTGGTCCATGTCAACATGGAAAGCAAACTAGAACCAGCCACAAGACAAAGGAGCTCTCTACATCAAAGCCCTTGGAGATCATCCATGCTGATCTATGTGGACCAACTAGAAATCAGGCACTCCAAGGAGAAATAACACCTCAGCAAAATGGGGTAGTTGAAAGAAGAAACCAAACAGTCCAAGAAATGGCAAGAACAATGTTACTAGCAATAGACTTGCAGCCGAAATTCTGGAGAGAAGTAGTAGGGACAACTGTCTATACATTAAATCGAACTCAATTGAGACCAAACTGTGAAAAAACACCTTATGAGTTATGGAAAGGAAGACGAGCTTCAGTAAAGTAATTCAAGATCTTTGGAAGCAAGTGCTTCATAAAAATCAATGATGGCTCACTAGGAAAGTTTGATTCTCGGGTTGATGAAGGGATATTTCTTGGATACTCTACACGGAGCAAGGCTTACAAGTGCTACAATTTTCGACTGAAGAAAATAGTGGAAAGCATTGATGTAAAGGTTGATGAAGGACTTCCAGAAAAAGAAATTGAATAATATGAAGATGATCTGTTCATTGAAGAAGAAGGAGCTAAAGAAAAAGAACCTGAAGAAGAAGAAATAGATGAGGAAGAAGAAGAGGAGAAAGAACCACCTCATACCCCTTCAAAGGTGAAGTTTATCCAGAAATGTCATCCAGAAGAGCAGATTATTGGTAATAGAGATGAAGGGATGCAAACCCGAAGAAGGGTGACCATTACACCAAAGAGAAATGTTATTGCTCTTCTATCTATGATAGAACCAGAAACATTTGCAGAGGCAAGTAAGGATCCTCATTGGGTAAAAGCCATGGAAGAAGAAATGTCCCAAATTGAGAAGAACAAGACATGGGAACTGGTAGCTCGTCCAAAGGACAAAAACATTATAGGAACCAAATGGGTGTTCAAAAATAAAATGAATGAGGAAGGACAAGTTATCAGAAACAAGGCAAGGCTTGTCTGCAAAGGCTATTCACAAATTGAAGGAATTGACTTTGAAGAAACATTTGCACCAGTAGCCCGTATGGAAGGTATCAGGATGTTCTTGGATTTTTCTTGCTCAAAAGGATTCAAAATATATCAAATGGATGTGAAATCAACATTTCTAAATGGGGAACTCAAAGAAGAAGTCTACATGGAGCAGCCAGTAGGGTTTGATCTAATAGAAGGAAAGGACTTAGTCTATAAGTTGAAAAAGGCTTTATATGGGTTGAAACAAGCTCCTAGAGCTTGGTATGAAAGATTGGATCACTATCTACAACAACAAGGCTTCAAAAAGGGAGTGGCTGGAAGTAATCTATACGTAAAGACAGATGAAGGTAAGTTACTTGTTACTCTTCTTTATGTCGATGATCTGATTTTTGCTAGTAATAATGATGAAATGAGCCATGAATTTTCTCAAAACATGTCAAAAGAGTTTGAGATGTCAATGATAGGAGAGCTATCTCACTTCCTTGGACTTCAAGTATTTCAAACCAGAGCAGGATTGTGTATATCTCAAACCAAATATCTAAAAGACATGCTCAAAAAATATGGAATGGAGGACTGTGCACCCATGAACACACCTATGACCAAAAAATGCAAATTGAGCAAAGATGATGACTCCCCTCTAGTAGATGCAACTCATTACAGGTCAATGATTGGAGCCCTTCTATACTTAACAGCTACAAGACCAAACATAATTCAGGCACTAGGAATGGTGGTAAGATTTCAATCTACTCCCAAAAAATACCATTTATTAGTTATAAAAAGAATTCTCAAATATCTGAAAGGAACTTCTAATTTCAGTCTTTGGTACCCAAAGAGCTCAACACTGACTGTAACTGCATACACTGATGCTAATTGGGATGGAAGTATAGATGATCGAAAAAGTAATAGTGGAAATGTGTTCTTCCTAGGAGACTGTTTAGTATCCTAGCTCAGCAAAATCAGTCATCCATATCATTATCCACAGTCGAAGCCGAGTATGTTGCTGCAACAGACTGTTGTACTCAAACTATGGATGAAGGAAGCTCTAAAAGATGTCAACATATGTACAGATCAACCGATTACCGTCTATTGTGACAACACAAGTGCTATCAGTCTCAGCAAAAATCCAATGATGCACTCAAGAACCAAACAAATACCAATCAAGTATCATTTCCTCTGTGAGCAAGTAGCTAAACAAAACATCGTCCTAGAATATATTAGTACTAAGGAACAGATCACTGATATTTTCACAAAACCTCTTCCTCGAGAGGCATTCAAACATCTGTGTCAAAAGATGTGGGTTATCTCTTTATCATCACTCAAGTTCATTCATAAAGATGTCATAGGACGGGGGGATTTCGTATGCATTCCTTTGCCATTAATGTCAAAGGGGGAGAGAAGAAGTGTTGGACACCTAATCCTAAAGGGTTAGCGTGGAAGCCGAATGGACAAAGCAGTCCAAGGGACCTTGGGATGTGAATCCCAACGGTCACATAATGTACCATAGATATACATCATTTGTGAATAAAAAAAGCAATGCATGTTTTATCTTTACTATTGTTCCCGCTGTCCATGTCTGTTTAACATGGTATCAGAGCCATGATGTGTGGCCTGTTTTCCCTGAGCAACTGGTCTAAGTTGCCTTGAATAGCGCTTACCTAGCCTTCATTACCTGCACTGCCTCTGCCATAACGTATCTGCCCAGCACTGCCTCTGTCCTGAAATAATCTGCCATATTCCCTTCCAGCTCTGCTGTGTCAAAACGTTGCTCCTGTAGCAGCTCTCTGCATACTAAACGCCTGACTACTGATTCATAAACGTCTCTAACATAAACTTCTCTAACCTGGTAACTGCGCCTGAGAAGAGCTCAGAACATTCCCTGTCTTTTTACAAGATATTCCTTGTTTTGAAAACTGTGTATCAAAGCGCCATGCATGGGAGGATATGAACATAAGAGAACTTGGTGGTGCAGGTGCAGTTGATGCCCGCTCCTGTCATTCAAACTAGAAAACGTCTGCTCAGATTGGCTTTTCCTTTTCAGAGAGAGGAAAAACATTCATAAAACCTCTGCAATTTTCTCATCCGTAATTCACTCTGTCATTCATCATAACCCCCGGTTCTGAAGATCCCGATTTTCCCGGGCGCCAGTCCGCTTTCCGTGGCACCTCACGGCCATACGCGCAAATTACTGAATTGAGCAATTTGAGCTGGATAGGGTTTGTGAATGGATATATCAGTGCGTTTAATTTTGGCAGATTTATAGCGGCAGTGACCGGGGTTTAAAATAGGAAGCTCTGTAACCTTGAATTGAGGGTTTTGAAAGAGGTCCAGGGTTCGAATCGGGGATATGCAGTGGGGCTGGGGCTGCGGTGAAAGATAGCAGAAGGCTAGGGTTTGTTGTGTTTGAAATATGCCACGAGTATGGACAACATTGTTTCCCATTGCCAGCATTAAATTTAATAAGACCCTACGTTTGTTTGGTACAGTTGATTCATCGGCGTTCTTTATATTTCGAATTGTCGGACTAAGTGTGGACGATAACTCGTTGATCTCGTTCTTGGAATTCTTCGAGGAGGAGGCCAGAGTTCTGACCCAACGGCGATTCTCTTATCATACTGCACTGCATCCTTCTCCATGTGACTGTCGGCAAAGGAATTGATATTGGGATCAAAGGCCGAGGGATTGGCTGAGGCAATTAACAGGTCATTTTCCAGCAACCTGGCGCTGTAGCAACGGCCTGCAAGGAGCAGGAGAGGGATCAGAGCTAGCCCCTCCATTAGACTACTCCCCATCTTAAATCTGATGAGTATTAGCAAACAAAAAACAGAAATCAGATATACTATGGGAATCAGATGGAAACTCAGCGTTTGCAGATGGACAATATGATATCTGCCCAATAGGTTTTCAGAAAAAGAGAATGTAAGCGCGGGTATGAGCAACACAAACTCAAGTCTTGGAAAATCAGAAATCGTGGATGGTTGAGCTGCTTCATAACCATATTATGGGGAATCATATGACTAGCAGTATGGCATGATTCAATGAGTTTGTGGAGTAGATTGGAGCAAAATGCTCTTACTCCTACCCATACAAATTCATGGTATGCAGCATAGCCCTCAGGATATCTCCAATCTAATATGTTCAAGTCCATGTATGATGTAGCTGTAGATCTTCAAATCTAAATATAAAATTTGCAAAATACCATCATATCCCATACCAAAAGGGAGTGGAAATTGTCATTTAAGAAGGCTGTGGACAGAGTAGTTTATTTCCTAAACCTATAGAAATCAGTTGGATCACAAATCATATATTTTTTAAAGAATACACCTACAGCAGGCCATGTACCCACTTGTTATGAAAACTGAAACTCAATAAAGCAGTGTAATTCTTGTTTGAATATTGTGAAAATATTACAAGTGGGTGAAATGTCTTAAGATGAAGATTTGATCAGCATTATGAAGTGAATTTGAAGCAATTTTGAAGACATTTTTTGGCAGTCATTCTAGGAGCAGTTTCTCGTAGAGATTTTGGAGCAGTTTCTTGTAGAGATTTTGCATGATTTCCATAGCAGCTAGATGCTCTGAAGTGTGAAGTTGAGGACAACACTCATCTTCACATTTATATATTTTTTTGCATTGGTCCTGCTCCATCAACCACTTTCGCGACATTGTTGCCACTTGACAAGCCCTTACAAGATCTTGTAGTAAGAGTACAATATTATTTTGCTGTTGCTGTTGCCTCAATTGTGTTTTTTAAGTGACATTGAAGAAAAATGGCTAGACTTGAAGATGCATTAAAGTTATTGAATATCCTAATTCATTCCAATGTTGATGAGATGGTCAAAGTTAACAAAGAAACTCTCTTTGACATCCAAACCTCTCTGCAAACTGCACATGAGACTATTGAGTTTTTGCAACTTGAGACAAAGCTGCAGCAAGAAGAACTACAGCAATGGAGTCATCTTTCTGAACCTGTTTCTATTCAGAAGATT
>APFE030117966.1:10258-34993 GCA_000404065.3 Pinus taeda
AAAGGAGGTTTTATCATTTGAATCATCCAAGAATTGTTCATTTATGTAATGTAAAGGAGGTTGCCCCCTCAAAGAGGCTAAATTCTAAGGCGTTGATCTATCTTTTCTATCTTTTCTTGAGCTGGTTTCATAACATAGCCTCATAAGAAGTGTAGCATAGTGCAGTTGATGACCTCTGTCTACCCATCAGTCTGTGGATGAAATTCCATACTTCTTTTCAGCTTAGTGTCCATCATTCTCCACAAGTTGGTCCATAACTCTCCAAGAAAGCGAGAGCCTTGGTCTAACACAATAGATGTGGGAAACCAAAAATGGACCTAGATATGTTGAAAGAAAATATAAGTAGTCTGCTTAGTAGTGACTTGCATTTTAGAAGGCATTAAAAGACACATTTTACTAAAACAATTGACGACAACATACAAATAGTTGTGACCTTTCCTAGAAATAGGGAAACCACCTACCAAATCCATGGAAACACTTTCCCATGTCCGACTCGGAATAGCGAGTGGTGTGTAGAGCCCAAGTTTTCTATTATAGGGATTTCAAATAGAACACAACACACAAAGCTTTACAAAATGAGTCACAATGTTTTTCGTATGAGGCCAAAAACAAAACCTTTGTAAATTACATAACATTTTTTCAACCCCAAAATGACTAGACACAAGAGAGGTATGAGCCTCTTATATTACATGTGCCCTTTCATCTATGGGTATACACAGTTTTCCAAGGTGATACAATAGTTTTCCCTGCAAATAACAATTTTCCACCTGTGATCCACAAGTCAGTTTTGCATAATCTCTTTAAAATCATTATCGTGAGCATATTGTTCAACATAAATTTCTAATGATAAAGAAGCATTTTTCAAAACTATAGATGTAGAAATAGGAGGGTGATAAATCATATCTACTACTTTGTTGCTGACACCCTTCTTTTATTTTATTACCATATGAAACTATGGGAGGAATCCCATCCATCTGAAATGACGAGCTTGTTGAAGCTTGGTCTATGACTGAAGGTACTGTAAGGGCTAATGATCCATATGGATGATGGTGTCCTTGCCAATCAGGTAGTGTTTCCACTTCTTTAAACTCTGAACTAAGGTGTACAACTCCCTATTGTACGTGGGATAATTCACAACAGCCTGAGATGAAGTCTCTGAATGGTTACATACAAGCTTCCTTTGCTACATCATTACAGTGCCCTTGGCCTATTTGCTGGCTTCTCTTTCAATCCCAAAACACTGCTGAAGGTCTAGTAAGGCTAGCATTGGTGCTATGCTGATCTTCTCTTTCAACGTGTCAAAGGATTTCTACTACTTTCCGTGCCATTGAAAGGCCTACTTCACACTTTTTAATGCATGTAAGGGGGATGAGATAATAGAATAATTTTGCAATGAACCTTCTCCAACATTGTACCGCACCAAAAAATCTTCAGACCTCTGTAACATTTGTGGGCTCAAGCCACTTCATAATCGCATCTACATTAGAGGGATCTATTTCCAATTTCCCATTACCGACTATGTGACCTAAATAAACTGGAGAGGTCTTCCCAAACTCACACTATGACAGTTTTACATACAGTTTTTCATTTTTTAGAACATCAAGCACTTTCCTCACATGACATACATGTTCATCACATGTCCTACTATAAACAATAATATCATCCAGATATACAAGCAAAAATTTATCAAGAAAATGCCTAAACAAATCATTCATTACCTCCATAAACATGGTCAGAGCATTGCATATATGGCATTACCATCTATTCAAACAACCCCTGCTTTGTTTTGAATACAATATTCCAAATGTATTGTTCTGTAACTGTAACTTGGTGATATCCACTAAGAAAATCCAGTTTTGTAAAATAGACAACATTTTTCAACTGATCTAATAATTTATCAATGCAAGGGAGAGGGTATCAATTCTTCACCGTAATTTTGTTTAGTGCCTTGTAGTATACACACATTCTCCATGTGTCGTCTTTATTTGGCACCAACACGATCGGTGAGCCGCACAGAGAAGAACTTGGTCTGATAACCCCTTGACTTGAAATTCCTGCACCTATTTCTTGATATCCTCCATCTCGATAGAAGCCATAGTGTACATGCCAATATTCATTAAAGGAGCACCTTGTTGTAAATGGATCTCATGTTGGATTTCCCATTTTGGGGGAAATCCTCTCGGTTGCTGAAACAATACATCATAGTTAGGAATAATTTCAAATAATTCTTTCTTATGATTAGGATCACAACCTTTGAAAGTGTCAGCCGTCTCAGCCTCTTTCGCTCTCACTACCATGAGTAGGCACCCTATACTAGAATTAACCAGTTGTTTAATCTGTCCTGCACTTACAAGGCTAGCACTAACTTTCATATGATGAGCTCTGATTATATATTCTACCCCATCCTTTGTGAGGTGGTATTTATTTTTGTGCGGAAAGAAAACTACCTTTCTGTCATATAGATACAAGATTCCCAAGATAATTTCATAGATATCCAAAGGCACAACATCTAACTCTACCTCATCAACTAATTTTGAAGCAATAGAAAATCTGGCCCTACACTACTTGGTTACTTGTAATTTTTCTTTATCGCTTACCTAATCAAGTGGGTATGGACTCAAATGAGACTTAGTTTTGAGGCCTACCTTTTTCACTAAGGACACTGAGATTAAATTTGCTTGGGAACTTGAATTGGACAGAGTTTCCACCTTTGTGTGTTTTATATTAACCCTAATGTGGAATAATTCAATTCTATTTCACTCATTACTTACAGGCTCATTCAAATAACTAGTACTTGCAATTGAATTAGAATTATTACCAACAGAAAGAGTAACTCTTTTGCCCATGGCTATGATCAATGTCTCATCACTAAAGTTTGATCCAAGGTCCTACTGTGTTGTTGCTACTATATTTTGCTTTCCCTTTCTGCTGAATCTCTTTTGTCTCAGCTCTGTATGTAGCTTCCAATAGTGGTCCTTGGCATGACCTTCTCTCTTGCAATGCATGTAAGATGGCGTTGCTCCATTCCCTTTCTTGGCTGTGATGGTGTTCTTATCCTTCCCCTTGTATTTCTTCTAGAATTTTCCATGCTGAGGTTTGAATGGTGTTTTCTTGGCTTGATCATCTATGTCATTCTTTCCTTGGCTTTCAAGATGAATGGCCTTTACACTGGCTGCATCAATCATAGTAGGGTCAAACAATAATAGTGAGTGTCTTATGTAACTATGTAGCGCACCAACATACTTAGTTACAATCTTGGGCGAATATAATGAGATGCCCAAATTAAATGCTTGTTTCTGAAATTCGTCTATGAAGCTTTTCAAATTTTGGCCTTTACCTTGCCTTAGATATTTCCATTCCATTAGTGCCTTTTGTTTATAACCCAAAGGGTAAAATTGGTCTTTCAATACAAAAATAAAATTGGACCAAGAGGAAAGAAGGTTACCCGAATTTTTGCCACCCTTTTGCAACTTTCTCTCCCACCAAACGAGAGTAGTGCCAATCATATGAAGAGATGATAACTGGAATTGTGCCTCATCTTCTTCGATTTGTTAAATCTGGCACTAGACTTCCATCTATATTATCTAATTATTAATTTTTTATTCACTACACTCTTCATTATACATGGGCAGTTCAAACTTTACATCTAGCTTGAAGAATGGTTTCTTAGATGTATGTTTGGAATCACGATTAGAGCGATGAGAGCTATCACTTGAAGAAGGAGAGGGAGGAGGCTCTTCTCCACCACCTTCATGATTTTCTAATCTATTGTCATTGACATCTTGCTTCTCGTGCCCAAGTGGCTGCTCATACTCTGAAAACCTCTCGTCCACTTTCTCTGCCATATCGTAGAATACATTGCAGAAATTTTGTTCCTCTTCCCAATGAACTTCTTCATTTTCCATGTTTCGTCTCTGTTGTGCACGTCATGCTTCAGGATCAAATGACTCAAGATTTCCTGAACCTTTTCGCAGCGTGTTCTGGGTTAGCATATACTCATGAAATTTGCATCGAAAAAGACCTGTTCTGATACCAAACTTGATCCAAGATCTTTTACTTATAGATGCATCAGAATTACATGAAACATGGCTTATTAACTATGGAACTTAAAATCACATAAAATAATGTGGAAATAAGAAGATAAGCATGAAACCATGACACAAATGCTTGATTACGGAGTTCATCCAATTTGGAATACATCTCCAGGCCCTGCTCAATAGTGGGGAGGATTTCTTTCATTAAGTGACATAAAAAGAGATAAAGTACAAGCAACATTCATTTACAATGCTTATACCTCCAAGCTGGAAGATGGACAAAGAATGGAGAGCAAAACTTCAGAAACAGACAATACCATTGAAATCCTGGCAAAAAATTGTGCAGAATCGCCTATTTGAACATCCAATTCGGTGAAATGAAATTTTTGCACCCTCTCAGAACCTTCTTGTTGCTCAAGGTGAGGTTCTAGCCTGCTGCCAAGTTAGGTTACTATTATGCGCAATAGTTTCTGAACTACTATGCTAGTCTCTTCTTTTTTCTTGTGCGGACAATCCATTATATATACTGGATCAGCTAACTCCTCAATCCCAGTAGTTCCTAACAAATGAAAAGTATAGAAAGAAGGCAGTTTTTCCACACCGAGGATGTCTGACCTGGAATAGAATGCAGGTAATAACCTATTTAAACATAGGAAAACCTCTTAACCACACATTAATCCTTAACCCAACAATTTTAATATAGAGAATCAGCAATTTTTTTAAATTGGTGGACAATCTTTTGCCTTTACATTAAGCGATGCAAAAAAAGCGATAATGGCGGACCCATCGACAATTATTAACTGCAATATAATATATATTAGATCTGAAAACCCCATTGCAAATTGCGATCGACGGAATTGGGGTGGTACTTGTTATTAGGATACTGCGATGTGTAATGTGCGATATCACAATTGCAACCTGATCCTCCCGGGGTTGATTCTATAATTCTATTCCTTGCAATGTGTGATATGTGATTTATCGCATCGCAACTTAATCCTACCAAGGTTCGTTTCTATAAGCCAAACTGACTTTGATCTGCGATTACGATATCGCAAATTGCGACTTGGTAGTCAAGGGGCCAATTCCTTAACCGCGGACCTATGCCTTTTTTGATCAGTGAAATGTGGGGCCAATGGCGCGTTTCCACTCGGTGCTTCCCCATTCGCTGAAGAGTTCTTCCACGTCATCATCTCCTGCTAGCTGTCCAAGTCAAACCTAACTTTGAATTGCTCTAACTTCTTCAGAAGAGCTTGGATTTGAGTGTTGTTTGCATTGTTGGAATAAGGATGAGGAGCGCTTCGATCTGATGCTATGTTCATAGAGTTTCCTCCACTTTTAGTTTTGAGCCTTTTTACCATGCCACTATTACTTTTTAGATATCCATCTGGATCAACATATGGAGCAATATTTTGATCTCCATAATATGCATAACACACAAAAGGTACACATTGCAAATTTATATTTTGAATCCAATCAGTTTTTATAGTATCTATGGCTTTGCTCTCATAAAAAAATTGACTTGGTCAATTTTTACAGAGGAGATGATGGCTCATTATGAGGATAAAAAGAGAAACACCTTCTTTAGTCAATTGATAAATCTCAAACAAATGAGTTCAATGGTGGAGCACATTGAGGAATTCCAAAAATTGAATATAAGGGTAAATGATATTCCATGGGAGCATAGGATTGATGTGTTCATAGGGACCTTAAAGGATAACATCCAACATGAGGTTCACCATTGGGAACCTGATTCATTGGAAAAGGCATTTAGGTTGGAAAGAAAAATTGAAAGCAAAATTATGGAAACAAGGAAGCCTACCAATCACAACTATAAAGATGGAAGTGTTGCTGCCCCTAGCCTTCTTCAAAGTTCTTTCTTTTCTCTAGTAGTATTGGTGCACAAGAAGTATGGATCATGGTGCATGTTTCCAGATTATAGGGAGCTCAAAAGGCTCACTATTATAGATAAATTTCCCATTCCAATCATTGATGAATTATTGGATGAATTACATGGAGCAATTTAGTTCACCAAGTTGGATATTCATTTAGGATATCATCAAATTAGAATGAATACTGAATATATTCCAAGAAAATACATTTAGAACTCATGAGGGTCATTATGAATTCTTGGTCATGCCTTTTGGCCTTACCAACGCACCTTCTACATTTCAAGGTTTGATGAATTCCATTTTCAAGCCCTTCCTTAGAAAATCCGTGTTAGTATTTTTTGATGATATACTAATCTACAACAAGTCTTGGAAGGATCGTGTTCAACATGTTGACAAGGTGCTCAAAGTATTGGAGGAGAAACAATTATATGCAAAAACCTCCAAATTTTTCTTTGGAGTACATGAGGTGGAATATTTGGGTCATATTATATCTCATGAAGGTGTTAAGGTAGACCCTAGAAAAATTGAAGCCATTATCAAATGGAAAATTCCCACATCCATAAAGCATCTGCAATGATTTCTCGTGTTGACAAGGTATTATCACAAGTTTGTTAAGAATTATGGGAGAATGGAAGCACCTCTAACAACATTGCTGAAGAAAGATGCATTTTCTTGCACTCCAGAAGCAACAATGGACATTGAACATCTTAAAGAGGCAATGTGCTAAGCAACGGTATTAGCTATGCTTGACTTCACAAAAGCCTTTATTGTGGAATGTGATGCCTCAAGAAATGGAATTCATGCTATTTTAATGTAAGAAGGGATACCCATTGCTTTTGAAAGTCATCCAATCAAAGGAAAGTATTTACATAAATCTATTTATGAGAAGAAATGTTGGCAATACTACATGCACTTAAGAAATGACGACCTTACCTAATGCGAAGACACTTCAAGGTAAAAACAGATCATGATAGTCTTAAATAAGTTTTAGAACAAAGATTATCTTTAGAAGAGCAACAAAAATGAGTCACAAAGATGTTGGGTTATGACTTTGAAATCATCTACAAAAAATGGAAGCAAAATGTTGTTGCAGATGCACTCTCAAGAAAGGATGAGGATGTGGAAGCATTGTTTTGTGCCATTTCTATTATCCAACTAGATTGGATAAATGCAGCAAGGGATGAATGGAGGAATGATAAAGAAGTGTGGGAACTCATTCAAACGTTGCAACAAGATCCCAATACATATGACACATTTAGCTAGAAAAATTATTCATTATGGTACAAAGATCGCTTATACCTTTGTAAGAATTCCAAACTCCATAAAAATATTCTTCTCAAATTGTACCTCTCCATTAGGAGGGTGCTCAGAATTTATAAAAACCTTACCACAGGTTTAAGAAGGATTTTTTTTGGGATTTCCTTAAATCTGATATTCAAAATTTTGTGGTAGAATGTTTGGTTTTCCAAATAAATAAAGTTGAAACAATTAAGACCTCGGGTCTATTACAACCTTTATCCATTCCAAGTCAACGTCAGGAGGGGGTTTCAATGGATTTTATCATAGGTCTACCCAAGTCTGAAGGAAAGAGTGTCATCACGGTGGTAGTTGATAGAATTACCAAGTATGCACACTTTTTTGCATTATCTCATCCATTTAAAGCCAATAAATTTGCTAATGCATTTATGGAAACAATACAAAAGCTACATGGAAACCCAAAGATTATTGTAAGTGACATAGATCCCATTTTCACTGGAAATTTTTGGACGAAATTATTTTCTTGTTTGGGTACTTAGTTAGCTCATAGCTCATCTTATCATCCTCAATCTAATGGGAAAACTGAGATAGTGAACAAAATTTTGGAAGTATATATTCGTTTATTTGAAACTGATAAACAAACATAATGGATCAAGTGGTTGCCTCTGGCTGAATGGTGGTATAACACTTCCTTCCATACTGCAGCAAAAATGACCCCATTTATGGCTCTTTATGGATATCATCCACCATCCATCACATCATATTTAAGGGAAAATTCTAAGGTTCATGCAGTGGAAGATCACATCGAGCATCAACAACAGGTTCTTCAACTCTTAAAGGATAACCTCACTAAAACAACATGTAGATCAACATCACAGTGAAAGAAGTTTTGATGTAGGTGACTGGGTATTTGTACAACTAGAACCATGTAAACAAATGTCCCTCAAGCAAGCTAAGAAGTATAATAAATTATCACCAAATTATTATGGTCCGTACAAGGTGTTGCAAAATATTGGTACTATGGCATACAAATTGGAGCTTCTTGCATCTTCCCAAGTGCACCCAGTTTTCCATGTTTCATGTTTAAAGAAGCTTATAGGTGACATGCTCTTAGTTCAAACAATATTGCCAGAACTTGATGAGGAAGGAAAAATTATATTGGAACCTGAAGCAGTCACAGAAACAATATCCTTACAACTATGGAAATGATCAATTTTAGAGTATCTTATCAAGTGGAAGAACTTAACCGTTGAAGATTCCACATGGGAGGATCAGAATTTTATACAGAAACATCCAAAAATACTCAAGTGTTGAGGACAACACTTTTTTGAAGGAGAGGGGAATGTTAGGTTCCTATAATACTAGTGTATTCCCCCATTATTATTGTCATTGTAGACCGTATTGTTATTTTTGTGCCCATGTTGTCCCCATATTGTTATTATTGTGCCCCACAGGATCCCATTATTGTTATTGTTGTTCCCTTACATTATTATTGTTATGTCGGCTCTCATTATTTTGTGACCCCTCAAACTCATATATATATAGAAAGGATATGTTGTCATTTGAATCATCGAAGAATTATTCATTTGTGTAATTTAAAGGAGGTTGCCCCCTCAAAAAGGATGATTTTGAAGTCGTTGACCTATATTTTCTATCTTTTTGTGATCTGGTTACATAACATGGAATGTGGAAACAATGTAAGGAGATGGAGGATGAGTGCTACAAATTGAAGGCTAAAGTAATTTCTGCAAGGAAATAATTAAAGAGATTTAGATCTAGTGCTCAAGCATCAAAAAGAAAATATGAAAATGTTGGAGCAGCTAGTGATAGCAAGAAAATGAACAATCCTAAAAAAAATCAATTCCATCCATGCAAGAAGCAAAAGAATATGCAAGGAAAACTGCATAATAAGAAGAAGGATCAATAGGTAAAAGTTTGGAGGAGAAAAGAGAAACAAGGAACCCCCATCAAAAATTGAGGCCCACATGGCCTAAGGGGGAGCATATGGTTTCATCATGAATTACATGTAGATTATTGGATGTGCAACCATATATGGAAGAGTGCATGAAGATAAATATTCATATTGAAAGATGCATGTGGTCATGGGAAGTTGATGAGGTTTGAAGTGTATTTTTATTTTTGATCTATTTTCTTCCAGTTTATTTATCAGTTGGATTAGCTATATTGTTACTGATGCATTTTTGGAGCAGCTGCATGTTGAGTTCTTGTTGATTTTTTGGGAGATATGACAACCACATTGTTGTCTTATGTACATGGTTAAGGTGTGATGGAGGATCACACATTCAGGGGGAGAATTTGTGCTTCCTAATGGATCTATAGAGTGTTGGCATTGTGTATCTATGGAGGAGCATGTTATGCATATTTTTGACATTGATTTGATGCAGAGAAGAAGTTTATTGTTGTTGTTGCCATATAGTGGAAAACATTATATGCTTGAATGACATGATTTGTGTATCATATTTGATAGAGAAATATCATGTGTTGTCATGCATGTGTTGCTGCTATGGAGATCAAATGATATGTTAATGTTGGTTCATCTAGAGTATGCACTTTATTGCTCATGTTTTCTATTCTAGATATATCATGTTGTTGTTCATGTGTTTTTGGACGGATGAGACATAAGGAGGATGATTGTTGCTGCTCATGATATTTTGATGCACACTGATGCATGAGATATTGTGGATTTTTGGAGAGGATGAAATTATGTGCTTATCATAATAATTCATTACTGGATCTTATGTTGTTGATGATGTATATTGATGTTTTACTACTCACTAACTTGTTTTTTGTGCCTTATTAATAATAAGTTTCTCACCTATGATGAGGACATAGTAAGTCTAGTGCTGAGAATAGTGCTATAGTGCCAGATCTTATGCTATTGTTGTTGCTACCTGTTGATGTACTACTCTTGGATTGAGTTGATGATTAGTATATTGTTAGTTGATAAACCTCATGATGATATGGATATATTTTCTTCTACCTCTATGACATATTGCTATGTTGATTATATCAATTGATTTTGTTGTTGAGGCACATGTAAAGCATGTTGGTGATTTCTAGTCGTTATCATGATTTTGCTACAGGATCTTCATTGTTGGGATGGTGATGGCCAAGATGTTGATTGGCCATGCACTAGCATATGATGTTGTTAGTTCTTCTATTATGCTACACATTGATAGATTATATCATTTCTCATGGAGAACTTGTATTTGTTGCACATTCCATATATTACATTTTTATTGGTGTTGCTATATGGAGCATACATCTTTGAATTGATGCCATGAACTCATGCTATCTTATTCTATTGGGATGTATAGATTAGAGCACACTTATGTGTATATGTAAAAGCCATATACCTTTATTTTTCTATCTTGTTTGGTGTATTGGTCATGGAGAGACTCATTGTGTCATTTAGCTATGTCTGGGCTAATGGGTGTCATGTATTATTTTTTATACCATTGTTGTATCCCCTTTACATTGGGTGCATAATGTAAACTTGGGTCCCTAGAGTCATGACTGGTGATAGGTGTTCTTATAGAGGAGTCATATGTTAGTCCTATGTACTTGTCATATCCATGTATTTTCTCCATGAAGCATTGTATGTGTTCTACTTCATTGTATATCTTGTCTAAAGTCAGTTGGAGTCATGGTTCATGAATAGTAGTCTCTTGCACTTTGCAAGGAGGCTTATTGCAACAGGAAGATGTGTTTCTATAGAGGTAGGGAGAGTGTGATTGCAACTTCATTACATGCTTAAGGAGAGAATGTTAAATTTTAGAGATTGCATGGCATTGGCTAGAGGTGTTGGTAGTAGCGTTTCTTGTTTCACATGCTTATATTGTAAGAGATACATCTATGGGTTGCATCTGTATGGTGTTGAGTATGAAAGGTGGAGTCCTACTCTCATCCAAAATTATTAGAATTTTTCTTAAGTGTTGGTATGGCCCTTTTCCATTGAGGTCAAAGGGGGGGGAGGTGAATTTGGATGGATATAGATCAACTTCAGAGTTCAACTTCAGTATTGGAAAGAATTGAAGATCAACCTTAGATGTTGGAGATCAGGTTGAGGTTTACATCAATGCCAAAAGGGGGGCTTGTTGGAATTGTAGTGTTGGAATTGATGTCCATAAGGTCATGTTGTTGCTTGTTATATGCCTCATGTCAACTTGATGATATTAGTCCTCCTCAAGAAGTGCGATGAGTGTTTTGGCTTGGTGGTCCTATTGGTTGGCATTGATGTCAACATGGATTTGGAGGTTGAGTAGAGATGGTTGCAAGACATGGTATGATGGATTGTAATAGCTTAATTATGTTGCTATATATGTTGAAGATGTTGCTTCTGCAGGTGGTTGGATTGTTGCTACAGGTGTTTCATATGCTTCTACATGTATTGTAAGCATTGGATTTGTTGTTACATGTGTTGAGATGTTGGTGCATGTGTTGGAAGTGCCTTTACAGGTGTTGGAGGATGTTGGATGACTTGATGTTGTTGTAGGTGTTGGAGATGTTTCTATAGGTGTTGGAGATGTTGCTATAGGTGTTGGAGGTGATTTGGCTTGGTTTATGTTGGATTGGTTTACGTCGGATGTTTTAGAGATGAGCTGTTTTCAGTTTTGTTTGAGCATTTTCTCTCATTTCCTTGCACATTGTTGGCATTATGATTCAAGCGTTGTCCTTGATGGCAACTCACTCAGAGGTATGATATAGGTGATGGTAAATCACTCAGAGGACAGATCATAGTGTAGCAGGTAAAGAGAGAGATATACGTAGGTTGACCATGATGAAAGTGCTTATATACGCAGGTTATCTGAGAAAAAGGTGCGTACACATACACATGCAGGTTCACAGAAGGAAAGGCGCGTACATGTCGGAAACCATGGTTTTGGTCCGTGGTATTTGGTCCATGGTATTTGGTCCATGGTATTTGGTTCAAAATGATGACCCCAGGTATTGGGTCCAAGGTATTGGTTCTACATGGTTTTGGACCATGGTATTGAGAGAAGCCTAAACCTATATAAGGAGAAGATCATTAGGCCAAGAGAGGGTGAAAGAGTGAGAAAGTGATGAACACCTGATAAAGTGTGAGATCTAGATACTGGTTATGGGTTGGTGATGCCTTTCTTGATCTGAACCAAGGAGGCACTCATGTGAAGGATGATGAACGATGGATTGGGATCTTAAGTCTTGGAATGATTATCATTATGTGGTTTGATTATGGATAGACTAGATCAATTGACGCATGTTTATTGTATGAATGTTATGATCTGGGTATGACTAATGTTTGGAACAACTGCAATATTATGAGTAAATATTTGCAGATCTGTATGTGGGTTGTCTTTGGTAAAAGCACGTATACACACGGGTTGGGTTCGTCCAAGTAGCGTATAGAATATGAAGTATGATATTTGAAGTTGCTATTGGATCTGGTTGTTGTTGCAGAATTATGTAGTCTATTTTATGTTCTGGTGACTGTGTTGATTTACAGGGTTTCAGTATTGGGTGATTCAGAGATTGATGATGCAGGTTGTATTGCAATGGAGATTGTTTTATGGATCCAGTATGAAAATGTATGAAACGTGGTCCCTGGATGATCGTAGGTCGTCACCTACGTACTGGTAAACATATTGGCCAGTACAAGAGCCAGGGGGTTGTAGCTCCCTTCCAGGAGCAGCTGGAAAACAAGTGAAGGTTGGAGCCTTCAATAGGCCAGCGCCTACATACTAGTAAATTGAACGGCTAGTACAAGAGCTAAGAAGGTTGTAGACTTCTGCAGGTAGAAGCCTATGTACTGGTAAAGGACTGCACCAGTACATTGTAAGAGAAGTTTCTTATTAAAGGAAGATAGAAACAAATTGCAGCAGGTGGTTTTCACCCACATTGGGTTTCCACCTTATATCATGGTGTTCATGTGTGCTCTTTATGTGTGATGATCTATTCTGTTTACTGTTCATGTGGTTAATAATGTTCTGATGCATTCACTGAAGATGAACTAACTAAATAATAAAGATTACTAGATATACGCTAGTTGCTTTTAACACAGTCGTGTATATACGTAGATATCCTTAACTAAAGTAGTGTGTTGGCATTATGTTTCAAGTGTTGTCCTTGATGGCAACTCACTCAGAGGTTGGTACAGGTGCTCAGAGGTTGGTACAGGTGATGGCAACTTAATCAGAGGACAGATCTCAGTACAGCAGAACAAGAAAGAGATATACGCAGGTTTATCAAGGAGAATCTGCGTATACACGCAGGTTTGATTCAGTAAAAGCGCGTACATGTGAAAAGTACCTTTGGTCCGTGGCAGTTAGTCCTTGGAAGTTGTGCCTATGGTTTTGGACCATGGTGTCTCGACGGACGTGTTGATCCCTAGTTTCGAAGTTGATGGTATTGGTTTGTTATGGTTTTGGACCATGGTATTGAGCAAGGCCTAAGGCTATATAAGGAGAAGATCATTAGGCCAAGAGATGTAAAAAGGGTGAGCATTGGGTGTCTGACGAAGTGAGAGGATCTGGTATTGCTGGTTGTCTGTTCGGGAAGTTTGGCAAGGGTCGGATCTGACAGCGGAGGCATAAGTAATCATTTCTAGATCTGTACGCGGGTTTCCTTTGGAGAAAGTGCGTATACACGCGGTTTCGGTAAAGTGCAGTAGCGTATGCATGATAAAGTTTGATATCTCAGGTTGCTGCTGATTCTGGTGGTTGTTACAGAGTTCTGGTCTCTGGTTTGGGTTCTGTGTTCTTAATGACAGGGTTTCAGTGATTCAGTATTGGGTTGTTTAATGAATTATGATGCAAGTTTAAGTTGATGATTGTATTGCAGTAATGTTTGTTTTGTACTCTTGGATCCAGTCTGAAAATTGATGAAACGTGGTCCTTGAAGATTGTAGGGTCAGCACCTACGTACTAGTAAATGGATCAGCTAGTACAAGAGCTGAGGGGGTTGTAGCTCCCTTCCAGAAGTAGTTGGAAAACGAGAGAGGGTTGTAGCCCTCTGCAGGTTGTAGCCTGCATACTGGTAAAGGACTGCACCAGTATATTGTAAAAGAAGTTTCTCATTAAAGAAGAAAGAAACGAATTGCAGCAGGTGGTTTTCACCCACATTGGGTTTCCACCTTATATCATGGTGTTCATGTGTGTGGCTCTTGTGTGATGTCCTGTTCTATTATACTGCACCTGTTTACTGTTAATATGCTTAATAATGTTCTGATGCATTCATTGAAGATTAAGCTAACTGAATTATAAGATCTCTGGGTATACGCTAGTTTCGTTAGACACAGTCGCGTGTATATGCTGGTTCACTTAATTGAAGTAGCGTATATGAATCTGAGTATGAAATTGAAAAGTTTTGTCTGATCTGATAATACTGATTCACCCCCCCTCTCAGTATTATTTCCAACAATGTGCATATAGAAAAGTTGAGAATAACTTCAACCTTCTTATATAGTCAACTTTAACCTCCATATATATGTGGATCTTCTGTTTATGTGCATACACAGAAGATATGCACATACATATAAGTTGTGTACATACGGAAGATATGTGATATGGACTATGCATATATACAGAAGTTGTGCTACCTCCGTATATAAAATTTATGTTTGTTTTGTAAATACACATATATTCTATAAATTTTCAAATCTTTCGTAAATACACATAACTTCTGTATATGTGCACATCTTCCGTATATGCGTATATCTTTCGTATATGTGAAGCTTTTGTATATGCGCATATTTTTCATATATGTACATACACATGTACAACTACAGCCTTCATATATACATAACTCCAATATATATGCTTATTTTCCATATGCGCACAACTTCTGTGTATACGCATATACATAGGTTGTGCACTATAGAAAAGGTATGCACATTTACAAAAGATATGTACACAAATGGGAAAAAATTTCATATACGGAAAAAATGCGCATATACGGAAGATATGCGCATATACAAAAGTTGTGTAGAACTCTAGCCTCCATATATGTGCATGTCTTCCGTATATGCACTTCTTCAGTATAGGCACATATGATATGCGCATATGGAGGCTATCAGATATGCCTATATGGAGGATATATGTATATACGGAAGTTGCACATGCACATGATATATGCACATATCTTCCGTATATGTGTAGCTTTCATATATATGTTTCAAGTATATGTGCATATCTTCTGAATATGTGTATATACGGAAGATATGTGAATATACATAAGATACACATATAGAGAGAATATGCACACATATAAAAGTCCTGCATATACGGAAGTTATGTGCAGGTAGAGAAGTTGAGCATATATATGGACTATTGTGTATGCATATTATGGAAGCTGTGCACAACTGCTTTATATACTTAGCTTTTGTATATGTGCATATACAGAAGTTTCACATATATAGAGGATATACGCATATACAAAAGTTGTGCATATATGGAAGATATGCACAACTTCCATATATATGTAGCTTCCATATATGTGCATATACAAAAGTTGAGAATAACTTCAACCTTCTTATATACTCAACTTTAGCCTCCATATATATGTGGATCTTCTGTTTATGTGCATATACGGAAGATATGCACATACATATAAGTTTTGCACATACGGAAGATATGCGATACGAAATATGCACATATACAAAAGTTGTGCTACCTCTGTATATAAAATTTATGCTTCTTTCGTAAATACACATATCTTCTATATATGTTCAAATATTCCGTAAATACACATAAATTTTGTATATGTGCACATCTTCCATATATGCGCAACTTCCGTATATGCATATATCTTCCGTATATGTGAAGTTTTTGTATATGTGCATATTTTTCATATATGCACATACACATGTACAACTGCAACATTCATATATACACAACTCCAATATATATGCGTATTTTCCATATGCGCACAACTTCTGTGTATAAACATATACAAAGGTTGTGCACTGTATAGAATGTATGCACATTTACAAAAGATACGCACATATATGGAAAAAAAAATTGCATATACGAAAAAAATGCACATATACGGAAGATATGCGCATATACAGAAGTTGTGCAGAACTCTAGCCTCCATATATGTGCATGTCTTCTGTAAATGCAATTCTTCAGTATAGGCACATAAGATATGTGCATATGGAGGCTGTCATATATGCCTATATGGAGGTTATGCATATATGTGGAAGTTACACATGCACATGATATACTCACATATCTTCCGTATATGTGTAGCTTTCATATATACGTTTCAAGTATACGTGCATAAGTTTCAAGTATATGTGCATATATTCTGAATATGCATATATACGGAAGATATGTGAATATACGTAAGATACGGATATAGAGAGAATATGCACACATATAAAAGTTCTGCATATATGAAAGATATGTATAGGGAGAGAAATTGAGCATATATATGACTGTTGTGCATGCATATTATGGAAGTTGTGCACAACTTCTTTATATACTTAGCTTTTGTATATGTGCATATATGGAAGTTTCACATATATAGAGGATATATGCATATACAGAAGTTGTGCATATACAGAAGATATGCACAACTTCTATATATACGTAGTTTCTATATATGCACATATACAAAAGTTGAGAATAACTTCAACCTTCTTATATACTCAACTTTAACCTCCATATATATCTCGATCTTCTGCTTATGTGCATATATGGAAAATATGCACATACATATAAGTTGTGCACATATAGAAGATATGCGATACAAGATATGTCCATATATAAAGTTGTGCTACCTCCTTATATAAAATCTATGCTTCTTTTGTAAATACACATATCTTTATATATATGTTCAAATCTTCCGTAAATACGCATAATTCTATATATGTGCACATCTTCTGTATATGTGCAACTTCCGTATATGTGTATATCTTTTTTATATGTGAAACTTTTGTATATTTGCATATTTTTTGTATCTGTACATATACGAAAAAAAGAAATGCATATACGGAAAAAAACTATGCATTTACGGAAGATATGCGCATATGCGGATGTTGTACATAGCTCTAACCTCGATACATACGTTTCGTGCCCTATACTTCATGTCTTCTCCTAATTTATTAAAACAAGAGGTCGATCCATGGTAATGATGTGTTCTTCTAGGCATGCAACATCAGATAAGATATAAATATAAAAGTAACTTAACTTGTAAACTTGATAATTTGTAAATAATAAAAGAAAAATCCATTACAACTACATTCATCAAAAGTAATGTAACATTGATAGAATATAACATCGCATCCGCATAAGGATTTAAAATTCAATGAAAATGTTGTCATAAACACAAGTTTAAATTTATCTATTTTTATTCAAAATTGGTCCAACTATACAGTTTTATTTCTTACAAAATAGAACTTCTTTTCCAACATAGATAATGGAATCTCATGCCCATAAATGACATAACAGAAAAACAACATCATGATCGATCTAAATTATGGGTCTATAAGTCATCCTTGTCCCTCTTGGCACTCCCAAGTGGATTTCCAAATTGATATCTCTGCAAAAATTACAATAATCAGTTAGTTGTAAAAATTGAAAGGCATAGAGTCAATTTCATTAATTCATGATGATATTTTGATCAAATACATATTCTCACCATGAGGATCTGAGGCAATGGAGAAGACACCCATTCCTGGGTAGATGGTGGAGCACTTGGTGACGGATTTAGGCATGGTTCAGGGGTGATGGATAAAGGCATGGTGGAAGTGAAAGAGGGAAAAGGTAGTGGGTGTGGGTGACGATACACCCCCACCGGTTGTACGATAATGGGAATCACTGTAGGCCAGGGGATTAACCTAGCGGGGGAAATTGGAATGTTAAGGGTGGATGATTGAAGAAATGAGAATGGTGGATGACTAAAGGTTAGGGGTGAGCATTGGGAAGGTATTACAGAGGTGGTTATAGGCATGAAAGAATTTATGAAGGAAAATGGTGGTGGGTGTGGGTGATGATACATCTTAATTGGTTGTACAATAGGGGGAAGCATCCTTGGGGAGGATATTGGGATGTTAATGGTTGAAGTAGTATTCGCAATGATAGATCTTTTTTCAATAGCATGTTCATAAAATAAATGAATTCAACAATTTGGAATGTTGTGAGATGTGGGTCCCTCAACTGTAACAATAACAAAAGTTCATATAGTTATGCAAATGTATTGAACATGATAATATATCGCATTTAACGTAAAAAAATGCATAGCATGAAATTTCCATACCAATATTGGGTATAATAGAATCTTGCATTATCTCAGCCGCGTGGTCCACATTTCTTTATTTTTGAGAAGATAACTCCAATTGTTCATCCATTCTTTTTTTTCTTGCAAGAACTCGTCCAACCTTTTCAACCCTTGAAGAGAGTTTTTTCATCCTCTACATTATTTCTCTCACCACTTTGAGTTGTTTGTGTAAAGTTGTATTATGCCTTTTCCAATACCTAATTTCTTATAAACCAAAGTAATTTGTTCTAACCTTCAACCATACGAATATAGTTTGAACCCTATAACTTGAAGTTGATGATTTCGTTTAGGTAATTCAACTCTATTTTATTCTTAATCTCCTTATTGCTCCACATATTTTTTTAAAAATAATTATGATAATGCTTCACATTTTAAAACTACAATTGAGTATAGTATCCTAGCTTCATATAAGGAACTAGGTTGAGGTGGATACTTCATACCACATGAGCTCTATTTAGCATTATCAGTGATGGAGCACAAGGGATACTAGCTATTTTGGGGATACTATAAGGGATGAAATTTCCCAAATGGTCCTTGAGTAAGACCTAAAACTACTTATGATTAGCTAATAACTCATCTTCTTTAATGTAAGGAAATAGATTAATGACCCAAAACCTAAAGGCATATGGCAAGAGTGGAAGCCTATCCCCTTATGGACCACTAAGGATTTATTTTAGGTGACAATGTTTTCCTTAAATAGAAATTACTAGTCATCCTATATTCAAAGATGACAACCTTTGATGATTCTCTCACTATATATATATATATATATATAATAATATATAAAGAAGACATCCATAAAACAAACACTCACATGAATAATGTAGAGGTGAAAATAATTAAAATCTAGGGTGACTTATTTATATATTTGCTCCAAATAATATATATATAATATAATATATATATATATATATATATTAATATATATATATATATATATATATATATATATAACACTCAAAATAAGTGAAGTGATTTAAACAAAACACTGAAATGAATAATGTAAGGGTGAAAATAGGAAATGAATAATGTAGGGGTGAAAACAGTTTACGATAGGTGGTGTCCTCTTTTAATTTATTTCCTCCAAATAGTTTAGAATGATGAACACAACCCATAAACCTAACACTTTTTATTTCATTAATAAATGCACTCTACCTTAAATTTAATGCACATGTTGAAAATTATGGTCATAGTCATGTTCTTATACTAGTAGAGGCATAGTATATATTGTTTTTTGTTTTTGCTTAAAGAAATTTGAATTTCAATTAGTTTTGAAATTGTTTAAACAGATTTTATGAAATTTATTAAAGGTTCTAAAAAAAAGTATTAAATTGAATAATTTGAAATTAAAAATAAAAAATAAAATTTAAATGTAATTAATTTATGGATGGCTATTTTATAGGCAGAGTATATATTGTTTTTTATTTTGGTTAAAGAAATTTGACTTTCAATTAGCTTTGAATTTGTTTAAACAAATTTTATGAAATTTATTAAAGGTTCTCAAAAAAATGTGGTTTTAAATAGATTTATGAGATATAAAAATTATATTAAAAACTAGAAAATCTAAAAAAAAAACAATTCACTCTGTTATAACATTGCAAGAGAGAATGCCATGTGGATAGTTGCCCACCATTTTTTATGCAAGAAACTTTCCATATTTCTATAATTTGAATAAAAAATTCATTCATCACTTTATCTATTTGCAATTAATAAAATTTTAGAAAATGTTTAAAATACTAATTTCTTAAATAACTTCAATGGTCAATAATTTAATATTTTAAGTTACTAGCTTAGCTAAGCACCCAATTTTCTTATAAAATAGGTCTTTATTTCTAAATCATTAAATTTTAATTAACTTCCAAAAAAAACTAATAAACTAACTTCCTAAAAATGAAAATAAAAAATACATTTTTATAGTTATTTCCAAAACTTTTTAATTATAAAAAAACATATTAAAAATAAATTAAATTATTTTTATATTTATTGTTAAATTTTAAATAAATTGAAATAATTTTTATTAATAAAAATAGAAAACCTAATTTTAAATTAAAAAAATTAAAATGCCATTGGAGGAAACGTATTTAACCTTCTATATCAGAATTTTATTTATTAAAATAACATTATAATTATCCAAAAATAAAAAAAATTTAAATAATATGTGTTTACCAAAATAATATCCATGGCAAAGAAAACAATGGAACATCATTACAGAAAATGTGATGATAAAATAAAATAATATTCTTGTTATATTTTTCCTTTGAACTTAAAAAAATAAAACTTAATCTATGGAAATGAATATAGATTTTCGGCTTAGCCTTAATTTATTTTTTTACCAAGAAATCTTAAAAGGTTAAGCATTGTCGTATGGCTGATTACTTTGAAAAACCAGAATAGTTAACCACGACCACGTGACTAGTAACTGTGAAAAACCAAGAAAACTTAAAAAGGTTAAGCATTGTCGTATGGCTGATTACTTTGAAAAACTAGAATAATTAACCACGACCACGTGACTAGTAACTGTGAAAAACAAAACCTATTACTGCCACAAATAAATTTTCAGCCAAATGACTGGGACCCCTGAAAAGCTCATACGTATTTTTATGAAGAAAATTTCATCCAATAACCATGGCCACAATAACTAGCAGCCATGGTGATCTTGCACCCTGCAAACCATGGTCTTAATGCATACTTCCTTTTTGATCTGAAGTATCCCTAGCGTAGTAGCCCAGGCAAGCATACCGATGATTATATCTCGGACAGAATCAAAATGAGTTGTATAAAGGTGAAAATGTAGAATGAGTTACCTGGGATTGCGGCCACTCTTGAGATGGGAAGGAAAATCGCTATTCTAACAAACGAGCTCTCGAACTGAGTGAAGATGAGCTTCCCGATGGTTGCAAAAGGGATTCTTTTGTTTTCTATGGACAATCCAATGGGTGTTCCCTGGAAGTTGCTGCTGTGAAGAGCCATGTCTCAATCCATTGACAGTGTCGATCGGAGTAGTCTACCCAGGCGAAGGAATGGTCTGGTTTCCGTTGCAGTGTGGAAAAACTTACAGCTCAGGCAGCCGGCAATTCCTCCGCTCTCCGCCACCCTCCGCGAGCTCTGCCACCCTCCGCATTAATGTCCAAGACTGACAGGTTCCTGACATACATTCCGGTTTCCATCGTGTCTTGCCGCACAGGGACTTAATTCACCATGGAATTTGAATTCGGACACAACCTGCGCGCTGCTCCCTCACCAATTCGACCCGGCATCCTCTGCAGCTCACCAAGTAACCAGAACATCTTGGAAAACTCACTCCGCTTTCTAAGCTATGCTTTCTAAGCTCTAGGGATCAGTTGCGTGCTCAACGATTGGGGTTTGTTGGTGATTGTTGCTGGGATCGAATTCAGAGAGTGGCCTCGTTTGCTGAGATTTGCCTCATAAAGTGTGGTAACTTTGTACCTTGCTAAGGTGTGTTTATGAAATCCCTTAAGGTGTATAGGATGGCTTTGAAGGCCATTAAAAAAAATATAGATCTGGGGTAAAAAAATCTGTTAATTTTCTAAATCAATTTTGATGGGAAATGGTTTGATTATGTTGGAAGTGCAATGTTTGATTAGGTTTTGTTATTCTGTTTTGCAGTTTAATGCAATATGATAATAGCAATAAGAAACATTGGTTGTGCCCATTCGGAAACGTTCAAGACCGAGAACAAGAGAGGAGGGAACGCAAAGGATGGTTAGTAATGACTCACGATCTGTCTGGTTCCACTATAGTCGCTGCATCCATGGTCACACCCTTTGTTCCTTCACCTGGTTTTGATCGTGTAAGCCGCTCAAATCCTGGTGCCTGGCTCATTCTCAGACCTGACCACCCGGGTGAAGATGGTTGGAGACCATGGGGTCACCTGAAAGCTTGGAGAGAACGAGGGAGCAGTGGTGGATTGGGGTGCAAATTTGAGCTTATGGCAGAAGGTGGTGGTTTGGCTCGGATGGGTAGTGGGCTTCTGCTAGCAGAATCAATTATTAATGCTCAGAAGGGTGGAAAGTTTCTTATAGATAGTGGTCATGGCAAATCAGACACACCTATATCTAACTCCCCTGCTTCAACCCCTCGTAGCAGTGGAGAGTTTAGTTTCAGCATGTGGCCTTACCAATTCTACTGTGGCTTTGTGATGAGCTCGACCGTCCAAGGAGAAAGGAAGTGCAGTAAGCCTATGGTCCAGTTGGCAATGAGACATGGTACCTACATGGAGGATGCTGTAGTGTTTGTAGCCTTGTCGGCAGCAGTGGATCTGAGCATGGATGCATGCTAGCTTTTTTCCAGAAAGTTGAAGAAACAATTATGCCGGAGGAATGACATATTCTAGAGGAAGAACTATTTGTGATAGCCATAAACAAAAGCAGATCAAAGCATCAAACTGTCCATGGGCCAAGTTGTGAGAACATTGGTATCCTCATTATGGGGGTCATATGGTAACCTCATAGAATTGGATACATCTTAGATGTATCAGAGGCATGTTTATTGAGTTTAGCATTTCAAGATTTCTGTGCCACAAAGAGAAGCAAATTGCTCATTTGCTTGGCTCTGAGGTGCAAGGTATCTCAGATCACGAGTCTGCAATCTTCAAAGATGAAGTACTACTTGTCACATTTCAGTGATTTTTGATCCTAGCTTGGGATGATCAGAGCATTGATTAGTTTGCAAGATGTGTAGTTTGTAGGATATTTTTTCGGACTGACTTGAGCATCTAAAGAATGGAAATCACATATAACAAACCGTGCTATCAAATTTTAGGCCATCCAAAATATTATGTCGTTGTGATATATGAGGATATATTTCTGTAACATATTATAGCCTCTTTTTTTCCTCTCACAGAAAAGTTTGAGCTGTTTGGGCTTTAACAACTAACGGAGTATTACATTGCAAATTGCAAAGATGGAAGAAACTCTTATCATTGAAAATTGAAAAGATTGAAGAAATTTTTATCATTTGCAAATTGAAAAGATTGAAGAAATATTTATCATTACTCTTTTTTCTTAGAATCTCATGGGATATGATGTCTGCTATGGTTTGGATGGAAGTTTGGGTGTTATTGGGTCATATGATATGTTTATAGATTTTCAGTTTTCTAACCTATTAGGCATCTGCCTCATTCTAAATGTAAGCTTAGTAGTTTATATCAGCAAACTAGCTTACAAACAATATAATTCTATGACAAAAACAAGATAAAATATACACTGAATTGAAAAGAAAGAGATGTAGCTCTCAGGTGTGGCCTGCCCCTGGAGACTACAATCACAAAACTTGAGAGATGTCTCTCGTTCACTCTATTACAATTCAATCAAAAGATTGCATCATTAAATACAATACTAGGAAATAGGAAGTTTTACCCAAACCCCATAACTATAGGAACTAATCCTAAACTAGGGAGAAAGTTACAACAATGTAACCATTTTCTCCATTAATATCAAAAGAATATTAATTATTCTCAACTCCCCCCCTTAATGGAGAAAGGGTTCTCCTGAACTCCTAGCATCTTTCTAAACAATTCAAATTTCACTCGTGCAAGAGGCTTTGTAAAAATGTCAGCCACATTGTCACAAGTTTTACAATATTCAACAGCAATTTCATTTGATTGTATTTTCTCTCTAACAAAATGGAACTGAGTGTCTATATGCTTGGTGTTTTTGTGAAACACTGGATTGTATGCTAATTTGATGGTGCTCTCGTTGTCGCTTTTGATAGAAGTGGGTTGCTTCTGTTCTTTTCCTGCATCTTTGAGAAGTCTCCTCAACCAGATTGCTTCACATGTTGCTGCACACAATGCTTGATACTCAGCTTCACATGATGACAAAGCTACAATACTCTGTTTCTTGCTGCTCCATGCTATGACCTCGGAACCTATGTTGAATGCATAACCTGTGATGGACCTCCGATCATCCAGGTTTCCTGCCCAGTCTGAGTTTGAAAAACCTGCTAGAGTAACATCAGATACATCAGTGTATAAAATACCAAAATGAATAGTACCACAAAGATACCTCAACACGCTTTTTGCTGCATTCCAATGACTTTCAAGCGGTTTCGCCATAAATTGGCTCAACACACTGTAACGAATAAAATATATAAATAATATAAATAGAATGTAAAATATAATAATCATAAATAATAGTTAGTTAAGCTAGCAATTAGGTTGAAGAGGCATGTTTAATAAGACATGACTCTTTATGAAGAGACACTTGCTTGGTATATAAGCAAGCCTCTCGTTCTCATTTGTAAATGATATTCAT
>APFE030117970.1:0-12352 GCA_000404065.3 Pinus taeda
ATATTTTAGTTTCCCAAACAGATTTATATATGCTACTTCAACTAAGTGAACTAGCGTGTACACGCGACTGTACTAAAAGAAACCAGTGTATATGCAAAGAGCTTTTGATTTAGACAATTTATCATGTATTGAACTTTAACTAGTATATCAAAGATTTATTAGACAGTGTAGTAAAAGCATAATAATGTTTCACACATAAGCAACACACATGAACACCAAGATATAAGGTGGAAACCCAATGTGGGTAAAAACCACCTACTGTTGTCTTCTCTGTCTTCTTTTAATAATAAGAAAATCTATCTACAATATTGTACTGGTGCCAACTCATGCCAGTATGTAGGCACCCACCTACAGAAGGCTACAACTTTTTGTCGTTCTCCAGATACTACTAGAAGGGAGATAAAACACCCTAGCTCTTGTACTAGCCAATATGTTTACTAGTATGTAGGCGCCAGCCTACATAAAACTCCACTCTTCTACCAAGGACCACGTTTCATGAATTTTCAGACTAGATACTCCTGGAACACAACACCACAATCTAAATGTCATGTTTCATTCAATTCTCATACAAGAAATATCAACAAAATCATAATTGCAATACAATCATCAAGTACATCTGCATCAACCAATCACTAAAACTCAATCACCATAACATGAACCTGATCATTCAGAACACAGTCACCAAAACCCAAAATAGAACCCAGAACTCTACAATAGAAAACAGAAACAACTGAAACATACTTCATAAGGTATACGCTGCTTCCATGTGTTGAACTAGCATGTATATGTGCTTTTATTAAAGTCAACCAGCGTACACATATCTAACTATTAATTCATAATTTTGAAGCTATTCCAGACTTTAGTTATACCCAGATCATAACATTTACATAATAACACATGCATCAGTATTTAGATCTCGACTATACATGATCAAACCACATAATGATAATTTATTTCAAGTCTTAAGATATCGATCCATCATTAGATCTTATCCCTCATCAACCGTTAAGGTTCATCCTTGGTTCAGATCAAGCAAAGCACCATAAGCTAATAACCTGCATACTAGATCTCACACTTCATTAGATATTCTATACTTGCACATTTTGGCCTAATGATCTTCTCCTCCTTATGTAGTTTTAGGCCTTTCTCAATACCTTGGACAAAATACCTAGAGTTAATACCTCAGACCAAATACCTTGGACCAATACCATGGATCAAAATACCTTGGACCAAATACCTCCGACCAAAAACTTAGTTTTCCAACATATACATGCTTTCCCTTATGTGAAAGTTCATGTGTACGTAGACGCTACTTGTGTTCAATGAACCTATGTGTATACGCAGCTTGGTCAAGGTGAACTTGCGTATACCTCTCTTTCTTCATTCTCTATAGTCTGATCTGTAATTATTTGTTGTTGACATGTTGCATCATGATCTTTCATCTGAGTGAGTTGCCATCAAGGACAACACCTGTATCATAATGCCAACACAAATTGCAATCTGATTACCCTAAGCTAGATCCAAAGTCTGAGGGGATGCATATAAAGGGAAATTCAAACTTGAGGCTTAATCCCATAACTAGGAGAAGGAGTCCATAGTTTAGTTAGTTTATCAACTTCTCTACAATAGTAAGTACTAAAGTGACTCACCAACTGAATAAAACAACAAACAAGTTGTCTCTAATCGTATCAGGAGTGATCGAAGGGAGAGAAGTGGAATTCCTCTGATGATCTATAGAATTCTTCTATTATGTCCCAAATGACGCTCGAAAGAATGTCAAGATCATTTTCTGAGGCCTCCATGAGATAAAATAAATCAATGTCTGAGTTTGTATCTCAATTTAGGACTTCGTGGTTGCGAGAAATATCGGTGGATGTAGAATCATACCCAGAGTTAGGGGAAGGATAAGAAGTGGAACATGTTGTGGCAATCTCTTCCTCCAGGCTCCTCATGAATATGTTTAGAACCTCCTCATTTGGAGAGGATTCATCGTCTTCTCGATCTTCTTCTAAAGTTTAATCTATTTACAATAGATGAGTAAACTAGTCTCTTTCTTCATTGTGAAAGCATTTTTACTCCTGCACGTCTATGGACTCTAGCAGAGCCTTGAGCCCATGATTTTGTTTCTTGAGCAGCACCTCAACCATGATCGAGAAATGACCGAGAGAATCGAACAAGGAACATAATGGTGTTGCAAGGATGAGAGGATGATGATAGTGTGTCTACAGCGAAGAGTCGGCCTTTCCTGAAATGTTAATAGCGAAGAGGAGGATTTGCTATATATAGCGTTTCAACTTTCTATAGTACATGCACAAGGGATATGCTTATATTTATGATATGTTTATGTTTATATTTATGTAGTGTTTCGAATTTTTATGTACATGCAAGGCAAGGGATAGGTTTATATTTAGATTTATGTTGGTTTATTATAGGTTTATATTTCTATTTATGTTTGTTTATTATATTTATATTGTTTGAGGGTTTAATGGTTAAGAACATGTGTTTTTCTTCTAAGATGTTATGAGTTAAATATAATGGTTAAGAGTATGTGTTTTTTTCTAAGATGTTATGAGTTAGATATTATAAAATTAGAATATGTATATTTTTGTAAAATTTAGTAAGCAAATCAGCGAATAGAGATAAATCCGTTATCCTGTAAACAAAAATTCTTATCGTCTCACTCAATGACTTTAAAATTGAAAAATTAAATATCATATATATTATTTCAAATTGTGTGAATAGTATAGGGTTTGGAGAAGGCTGACGTCACTCCTTCGGTCGATCATATCCAACTAGTTAAAATATTTCTGAAATGTCTGCTTCACAGCAAAGTTGTTCATTTTTTAATGTCGGAATGAATTTGAGAAGGCGGATTCCAGTAAACAACTGAAATAGGAGATTTTGCCCAGATTCGTTAAACTTGTGATCAACCTCCATGGTTGTAAGTGGTCGTGACCTGCTTGTCGTGCATCACCTAATAATATCGCTCGTTTCATTGATCAAATGGTGTAACTTCTAGAAGTACCGGCGATTCGGGAATAGTGATCCGCTCAAATGCTTTATCGTACAACGTTTGAATTAGTTGCACGAATGTGATAACATTTGCCTTGATGAAAACATAATATAATTTAGTGCTTCGTGGTTCGTTTTTAACGTTTCATTTTGTTATTCGAAGTTCGGGCTGATTGCGAGGCAATGTCAATGATATTATTGACAAATTATATATAAATTTCAATTATTATATCAAAAGGGAAAGCTGGCTGATTAAATTTTCACACACATGAGAGTGTATCTCCAAGTATTATATAAAAAAAAAAAATTGTTGATTAACTTTCAGCAAGAGGGTCCCTTTCACTGGAGCTGATTGATTTTGATAATGCTTATTTCAATCAAATTACTATTATTTTATGTTTTAAATCATTAATTAAAAATTCTTTAAAGAGAAAAAAGTAGAGACAATAAAAAAAATCCATTATTGACCAAAAAATCCCCTAAAGATTGGCCCGAAATTCAATATAGTGTCCATTGTAATATTTTAAGGTAATTTTAATACCAGAGTGATTGTTAAGCAAAGACTCATTGTGAATTTTTAAATTAAATGAAGAATCCATTGTAATCTTTTAAGAAAGTGTTAGTGTGGTAAGGTAAATAAGAGGGTCGCAGTTCCTTCGAAAAAAGTTAAGCACAGATGTTAGGGTGTGTGACATCCCCAATTGGATTGGCGGGCATACTTGGGAACTTCCCACACTCATTTTAAGATATGAATCACATCTATCCACCCAGATTTAATATTTTATGAATTTCAAGTACAAGACCAGGCCATAGGCCCTGTCTACATAAAAGAAAGATAATTTTAGAGGCTTTTGTTAATAGATATAATATCAATGTCACCTCACATAAGATATCGCTGAAATCATTTTGTGTTCTAGGATTATATGGAGGTGGACAATGAAGCTAAGGTTATATAAGGGCATAATGGGGCATGTAGGAGCAAGGGCCGCGTAAAGGAGAAAGTTATTATAGGTTCATTATTTGTCTATTTTGGTGAAGGAAAGTGGAGGGTTCAGTCAATTTTTGAAGGTTAGTTGTTCGAGAGAGATAATACATGGAAGAAGAATATCCAAAATATCATTTAGGTAAATAGTCACGATGCTTTGCATTTGTAAAGGATGATAAGGTGAAAGGATTAGCACTACTCAATGTTGTGATGAATGAAGTATCAATTAGGGCATTAATCTTTATTGAGAGGATCATTTGGAGAGGGTTTACATTGGATGTGGCCATAAAGGGAGATATGTTACAAAGAAGGAATCCAATGAGCCATGATTGCAATACCAAAGATGACTAAGGCCAATGGTGAAAAGGCACAACCTATGAAGGGGTGAAACTAATGATGGTAAAAGCAACAATAGTAGTGATAACACTATAATTAGCAAAAAAAACTTATCTTCTTAGTAAAGGCTTCATGCCATTAAACTTTTGCCCTGAATTTATTGTTTTCAATGTTATAAGACTAAGAAAAATATCATGGAAAATAAACATAGGTAAATGTATATCTTAACTTCTTAAGTGTGGGGAAGGTAAAAAAGAAATGATATCTTCATACTCAAACTCTTTAGGATAGAAAATTGAAAAAAAAAACTCAATCATTTTAATGATTTTTTTGTTTAGAACAAGAATAAGAATAATTTTAGCATGGAAGCTATGAGTTTTGTCCTCATTTAAGCAATATTCATTATGTTTTTGAAAATTGAAAAGTTGACAAATAATTTTTAATTATCCAAGTGAAGATGTATACAAATTTTGTAGTATTTCAATTTCTACTCAATAATTATTTCATTGTCATTTTTTCCATAGAAAAAAAATAATTTGTTTTCATTACGTAAACAATACAAAATTATATCTTATATATGGAAATAAGCGCTTTAAAAAAATTATGTCTTTTGAAAATTAGATATTTCACTTTACTAAAGTAATTGGAAAAAATAATCTACCTACAACTAGCTTGATAGAGAAGGTTTATTCACCCTCATTTCATCCATTTTCTATATAAACTTTTCTTAACTATAATTCATATTTGCATATTTTTTATCCATTAATAAAGTGTCAAAGAAGCTATATTTAAACAAAAAATCCTAGTTTTGAGATTAAAAAAAATTATTAAATCCTTGTGAAAATCGAAGTTTTTATATTCATGTGTTATCTTCATGGCCCTAATAAGGTCTTATTTGTGGTTACATGAGTCATAGAATTTCCTTCCCTCCCTTGAAGAGAAAAATTATTTATCAATTAGATTTTTTAGGGAAACAATTATATGTTATTATGGAGATGTTTCTTACATATTTATTCTATGAAGGTCTACTATGTAATTTGAATATTATTGTTAATATATTTATTCGATGATGATCTACTATGTAATTTGAATATTAATGTTAATATAATAGTTAAATTTATGATTTTGATTTTGATTTATTTTTTCCTAATACAAGCCCAAAAATGGTGCTGGTTTTCCTATTTTTTTAAGTGACCATTTTGCCATTGAAAAATAGTATTCTCATAATCTAAAACGAAAGTGTAGTTCATTGGTTCTCTTTTTGGGTTTTGTTAGTCAAATAAACTTTTATTAATAATCTAAACAAAAGTTCATATGCCAATAGATCTAGTTCAACCCAATCTATATTACACTTGCTTCACGGTACAACGTTTGAACTGGTTGCACGAACGTGATAACATGTGGCTGGACGAAAACGAAGTATAATTTAATCCAGCGTGTTTCGTTTGTAACGTATCTTTTTGTTACTTCGAAGTTGGGGCTCATTGCCGGGTAACCTCACTGTAATTAATGACAAATTATAAATAAATTTCAATTATTATAACAAAAGGACAAGCTGGCTGATTAACTTATTCTAACAAAACGAGGGTGTGTTTCGAAGTATTATAAAAGAAACAAAAAATCGGTGATTAACTTATGTTTTATGTTTTAAATCATTAATTAAAGTTTCTTTAAAAGAGAAAAAAACGGAGACGATCAGAAAGAATCCATTATTGACCGAAAAACCCCTAAAGAGTCGCCTTAAATTCAATATAGTGTCCACTGTAATATTTTAGGATAATTTTAGTATCGAAGCGATTGTTAAGGAAAGACTCATCGTGAATTGCTTTAAATTAAATGAAGAATCCACTGTAATCCTTTAAGAAAGTGTTAGTGTGATAGGGTAATTTGGAAGAGATGAAATTGGAAAACATAGCCCATAGATTCAGACCAAACTTCCATGCTGAAATATCGCATGCATAAGTTTATAAACGAGAGGTTGTCATTTCCTTCTTAAAAAGAGAAGTACAGACGTTAGGGAGTGTGACATCCCGAATTGGATAGGCGAGAATACGTGGGAACTTCCCCCATTCATTTTAAGATATGAATGACATACACCCATCCAGATTGAATCTTTTATGAATTTCAAGTTCAACACCGGGGCATATCATATCATATGACACCCAGCATAAGATATCACTGAAATACATGTGCACCTTTCAACTTTTTTATTTGCGTGGGTCCTGACAAGCCCCTTTATATGTTTCCATCTACAAATATCGAGTCAATGACACAAACCATAGTTGTCGCCCTTAATTTTCCAAGTTCACCACCTTTTTCCACCGATTTGCCTCTCGATGCCTGGTTTTCAAATCAGGAACCCCACGTTCTCCATTCCGAATCGTCTATATTCTAGTATTTAAATTAAAATAAACTCAATTTTATTCAATCACATCGAATCACAAACTCTCATTGGGTGGCCGTACCAAACAAAACAAAAATCCGACACACCTCCACCCTTTACAAAGCAATATCCAGCTTACCAAATCATTTCCACTCTACCGTTTAGTTTGAACTACCGTTTAGTTTGAATAAAAGGGTGCAATGCACAAAGCGTTGAGTACACCAAAAACGCAAAGTATGAATATGTTGATGTGTCGAAAGGAGAAAGATGGCTTCCATGAAGGCCGAATAACATAGTACAATCATGGGACTTTTTTTAATCCTTTTATTGCTTCTTTATACTATTTTGTTTTGATTTTTATATTATTTTATTTTGTTGTTTCTTATTTTTCTTTAGACTTTTATTGAAATTAATATCCAAACAAATTGAGATATATGTGGTGATATTTTAACTCTCTTTCTATGTAATGATATTGGAGTTTGTCCAAAATGAATTTTCAAAATCACGAACAAAAGCATGTATCATTAGTTACACGAGAGGAGTTGTAGAGTGTGAATGGTTTCATTGCAACATCGATGCTGAAAGCTTACTGATGGTTTTTCCAAAGGTATGTATAAAATAAGTTACACCATTTGTTTCCAAAGTTATAAGTTATGTATAAAATTAAGTTACATCATTTGCTACATTAATTTGAATAATAGAATTTCTTTTTTATATGCATACAAGTTAATGTAAATTATTTTTTAAAATTATTAATTTTTATAAGGTTATATTAATCTTGCAAGCTAACAACACAATCTCCTTGAAGCAAATCTTTTAGTCTATTATTATCTTAGTGTATATCATTTTAGTCACAAAAAAATTGAAGGGCACTAAGAAATAGATTGAGGAACCCATGCTAGGTTTACACTCAACAATCCTTCATTAAAGGAATGACCAAGTAGGATTGTGCAGAGAAACGAGTGTTATTTAGGATTGTATGGAGGTGGAGAGAAAAGGGTTTGATTTAAGGTTATATAAGGGCACAATGGGGATGGGGAAACCAAGGGTTGTGTACAAAGGAGTAAGTTATTATTGGTTCACTATTCATCTAATTTTGAAGGTTTTTTAGGTAAGAAGGATAATGTATAGGAGAGACATATCCAAAATTAGCTTTAGGTAGATAGAGGTATGATGCTTTCCATTTCTAAACGATGACGGAGTGGAGGCATTCACACCACTATACAATGCCATGACGATTGAGGTATTTATTAGGGCATTAATCTTCATAGAGAGCACCATTTACAGGAGGTTTACATCAAACATGACCATAAAGGGATATATATTGCAAGGAAGGACTCTAGTGAGCCACGATTGCAATTCTAATGGTGACTAAGGCCCATGGTGAGAGGGAAAAACCTATGAAGGGTGTTGTCACTCACTGCTCAGTTGCTTCAAATGCCCAATAGTAGTGAATTTTGATGCTCATTTTTGAGCCACAGAAGCTATCAGAGCTTAATCAGACCCTCTGCATTGCCTAGTGCTTGGAAAGATTTTTCCAACGGTATATGGAAGTCTAAAAATAGACTCCTAGAGCAGAAGGTAAAGCATTTTGAATATTACCATTGGAAAGTCCAATAAGCAAAGGAAAAAACACCAAAAGGTAAAGGAAAATCGCAATCGGGGGGCCCTGGGCACAGAACATACCACAATATCAACATATCAGTGGAGCAAAGGGTTGCCACTTTAAAACTGTGCAGAGGTGCAATATTGCGATGCAGTGTTGTATCGTTAGGGAATGCCAAAAAGAAGTAACAAAGGAAATTACATGAAAAACCAAGGTCAGGCGACCCCTTTCTCTCTCCTCCACCTAGAGGTACGAAAATCGATCATCCTGTAGTCTTGCACATCGCAGTTCCGCAGTCCTGCATCCCGCAGGCCGTAGCCTCACGATCTCGCAGTCCCGCATATTGGCCTTCCTATAGTCCTGGATCTCGCAGTCCCGCATATCGGCCTTCTTGCAGTCTCAGATCCCGCAATCCCGCACAATTGCAAATCGATGATGTAAAGGGGGGCTGCCACTTTAAAATCCCTACGAACTATCGATTTGGCGATATAGTGTAACATTGTCGAGGGAGACCAAAATCGTTTAACAAAGAAAGTGTTGGAAAAAGCAAAGGTCGAACCGCCCCCTTCTCTCTCCTCCACATGGTGGTATGACATATTGATGATAGGAAATCTCGCATCTCGCATTATCAGCAATCACAAGGACATAATAGTTTCCTCACCAAAAACCTTGCGGGGTTGTAATTTTGAAATTTAGTATAAGATCACTGGGGAAGGCCGAAATTATTTAATAAAGGAAACCCATACAAAAATAGGACTGGGCAAGCCATTTTCTCTCTCTTCTTGTGGGCCACGTGACACAATATGATTGGCCCTGATGGCTGACATGGCAGCTGACGTCATCAATGACATGGTCATACGAGGGACCGTGTCACTCAGTTTCTTCGTTTTCAGGGGTCCTATGGGGCCAATTCCAAGAGACACGTGTCACCACTCATAGGGTGACATGTGGTAGCGATGACGTCACCCCGCAAATTGGTGATCGTGCGAAGTAAAGTTCATTCCCCCATCGATATCCCTCCCGGCCTGCGATTGCGATTGTGATAAGGAAAAATTCCCCCAAATGCGATAAGTTATTACAACATTGTCTGTAAACATTTCGCGTTCGGGATGTCGGCCAATGCAGTATAAAGAGTTATCAAAGGTATTTCTGGTATAACAAAGAAAAAGGCCCCCCAAACAACAATTGAGAGCCTTAGCCCCTGAGCGCTAAGTGCTCGGTCATAGCCCGCAATTAGGTGATATGAATAAACAGAAAGGGGCTGAAGCAAAGGGGGTCCAATGGGAAATCAGAGTTCGCATGTTTTGTCTTATTTCTGTGTTAAAGGCCTGCACCCAACATACTTCTTGTTACATCATAAAACGCATCCCCGGGTGTATCAGTGTGCCGAAAAGGATTGCGTAAGGCTTTAAAGAGCATATGGGTTGGCAGATGGGGTGTTGAATGGAAGTATGGAGCATTCAAGTCAGGTATGTGCGCATTCAAGATAAGTCCCTCTCGTAGCACACATCCAAAGTCAGCGTCGAAGGCATTTAAGGGAGAATGGAAAGTGGACCGCCTCAATAGTAGAAAAGAGCATGATGACAAGGATGTGGCCTCCACCAGAACAACAAGGGGGACACCTCCTCCTTCATCTTTCCTTTTTCTTCCTTCTTTAATTAGTTCTGCAGTTAACATTTATTTCCAAGAAAGCGACCAGATCCCTATTATAATCTTTTTAGACACGAGGAGCTGTCATAGGCTGAGGAAGCCAGTACATCAAATAGTTGGACTTTGGTTGAGATATTTCGTAACAGTTATTCCAGCTCCCCCTCTTCTTATAAATAGGGGGAAGCAATATTATACATGGGTTGGCTTGTTCTAGAGTTTCTCACTCGTAGGGTCTGAGTTCTATGATTCCATTTGGTTCTAATATGTTTATTGATGGGGGCTTCACCAATATCATGTTAAATGTATGGAATGGCTATTTGGACCCTTTTAGATAAATGGTGTTTCCTTGTTGATTCCAAGCATGATGAATGTGTAGCATGTTCCTCTCAACAATCTCATTTCATCTGTGATTTTCTTCCTTTGAAATAGTATAATAAATGCATTTGGTTCCTCTTCAATTTATGGATTTATCTTAGTTTCTCATAGAAGACAATACATGTGCTTATCACAGACCTATATGTGGTATTCACTAGCATTGCAGTCCCTATAAAATTACAGATTTACTTGTGCATTTGATTAGCCTGTAGGACCTATATTAGTCCAGATCTATGTTATCTTTTGGCAGAAAATGATACCCATGTCTTGTTTGATTTGGAACCTTCTTTTGCACTCCTCTACTTCTATCATTTCACAAGAAAACCATTGTTTAGGATTTTGTGTTGTTTACAACCCTATCCATCGAATTCCATTTTTTGTTGGAACATTGTTGCCTAGGATTATGTGTGTTATAACCCTATGCATCTATTTCCCTACTACCTCTCCTTCTCTCCACCATTACTACAACTTCAGTTTTAAGCCGTCTCATTTTCATGTGTCGACTACCAGAAGAAGAAGTAATTCTCTTTGAGATTTCCCCAACATACCCCCACCATTTGGATCCATGAGTTGACTTGAATCTACCTCATTGAAGGCTTATTGAACCAAGCCACTCCTTTTACCTTTTTTACGTGACAATTGGAGTGCTCAAAACCCCTCACAGATAATATATTATGTACTCCACTATTTAAGATTTCCTAGGCACTAGTCTACAATCAACCCATAGGTTGTTGTTAGGAAACTTTCTCTATCTCTTGAAACACTTGTGCCATAGGGTGCTATATTTAGCTACAACATCTTTCTGTCGTCATTGCTAGGGAACGAATTAGAGTATCTTTCCCTAGGTAGGAAAAATTATTACATTTCACCTGTTAGGTGAGAAAGGGAAGTATGGGTTGAAGATCTCTCACCTTGGTGACTTCACTGTCAAATTTATGGTAAACATCATGGCGAATCCACTGCCCCTATCTCAATTTGAGCATACTAGCTTTCAGGAAGCCCCATACTCACTCAGATGCTACAACAGGCCAAAAATCTCCCTATGTTTGAAGCTGAAATCAATCACATAGGGAGGCAAGATGGCCCTTCCTGCATTCCTCGATAACCAAATTTCCCCATTGGATTTCTCTTCTATTTCTGGTTATCCCAATCATGTCCCTGCATGTCATGAGTGGAATTCCTATTTTCCTAGATTCAGTGGGAACACATAGAGAAGAACTGACCAACACCTCAAAGACTTTCATGAATGCATGGAGCAACAAGGTATTTTTCTTGAAGATGTACAAATGATGTTCAAGTGGTCTTTAGATGAGGACATATCTTCTGGCAACATATCTTCTTTGAAATATTTTCATACAACATTCTATCAATATTTCAAAAGATGTTATCCACCACATGCTCTATTTGAAGATTGTTGCACACTTTGTAATCATGAAGATATTCCCGAGGTAAATAACCCTAATGAAGATGTATGTGAGAACTCATTCCAAGAAGATATTTACTCACATCAAGAAGCATCTCCTCATGAGAAAGAAAGAGAAGAAGGAAACACCATTGAGCTTCCAATAAACTCTTAGAGGGCTTATTCATTTGAGTTTGATCTTTCTCCTTCTTATGATGAATATAACTATAATGGAGAGTCAAATGAAGTAGAGCTACCATACTCCCAGTTATGGGAAGCTAAAAAATAAGAATAGGTCCATTAGGAGGTCAACAAAGAGGATCTAGTCCATAATGTATATCTTTCACATGGAAAGCAGGATCAAGGATCTCCTCCAGTCCATGATTCATATAATTCGGAGAAAGACCAAATGGTCATGAACGTGCAGAAGGAGTTGTTTACCAATAAGTGGGGAGAAAGATCCCAACAAAAAGTTTTTCATGAAGATCCCAAAATTGAATTGCTATAGAAAGATTTCTGCCAAGAATTCTCAATAGGCCCTCCAATCTATGACTCTTACAGTTTTAACAGTGAAGAGTGTATTGCAGATTTCCAAGACAATTG